>PVIU01006536.1:0-100703 GCA_004026605.1 Ondatra zibethicus
CCTTTTGAGACACGGTCTTTTTTTTTCCGTGGATTGTGACAGGCCAGTTGGCTCGTGAGCTTCCAGGGTATCTTGCTTTAAGAGCACGGATGGGATTACAAATAAGAGTCGCTGTGACCAGCTTCTGCATGAGTTCGAGAGAGTCAAACTCAGGTCCTTACCACTGCATGACAAGCACTTTACTTGTGGAGTTGTCACCTCAGCCGCGTCTCTACTTTATGTTTGGAGATGGACTCTCACAACGATCCCCAGGCATCGTTTTATCTCTGCCTTCCCAGTGCCGGGAGTATAGGTGCATGCTGCTGCCAACTTTGTACACAGGTCCTATGGATCCTCATGTTTGCACAATAGACACTTTACTGACTGAATCATCTCCCCAGCCCCGTATCCTGCTAGCCTTTAAACGACATTTCTGAGATGAGGCAGAAAATGGTCATGGGGCACACTATCCAATGATGATCTGCTGTAGCATCATTACAGCGGCTGAAACAGCACAGTGCAGAGTCCATCTCAGCTCTACCCTCCATAGTCTCCTTCTGGTTTCCCATCTAGCTTATAACAGTCACGCTAGTCATTAACTCTGTACAGCAACATAGCTACTCTTCGCAGTGTTTTACAGAACTGGGGTAACAAGTCTGTTCTTCATGCTTGCAATGCGGTCTCTTTCAGTCCTTTTCAAAAACTCTACTTATGAAGGCTGTTTATCCCCATGTCATAGTAAGAAAGCTATGGTCAAAGGAACTGAAAACCTTGCTCAAGTCATATGTCCAAAGGTACAGGGATAAACTATGGCTCAAAGTCTGATGCCATACCCAGGGCTTATTGCATTGGGTTACAATGTGCCAATCCCACTGAATCCTGACTCCATCCTCTCCCACCTACCATGATGGATAAGACATTCCCCTCCATCCTACTCCTCCTGCTCCTCCTGCTCCTCCTCCTTGCTGTAAGTGAATCTAGACAAGCTTTTTTTAATTTTTTTTAAATGTTTTCTTTATTATTTATTATGTATACAGTATTCTGTCTGCATATACACCTGCGGGCCAGGAGAGGGCATCAGATCTCATTACAGATGGTTGTGAGCCACCATGTGGTTGCTGGGAATTGAACTCAGGACCTTCCGAAGATCAGTCAGTGATCTTAACCTCTGAGCCATCTCTCCAGCCCCTTCTAGACAAACTTAAATGTTTGGTTTTGAAACAGGTTCTCACTAAGTTGCCCAAATCTGCCTTGAACTCACTCTATAGCCCTGGCTGGCTTTGAACTTGCAACACTCCTGTCTTAGCATCCCACAAACTGACTGGGGTTACAAGCCTGTACCACCAGGTCCAGACTGATACATCCTATTTCAGAGACTTTGAGAAGAAACTGTGATAGTTAACGTTGATTATCAACTTGACTGGATCTAGAATTACTTGGATCTAGAGTTACTTAGGAGACAAACGTCTGGGCCTGTCTGTGAGGGAGTTCTAGAGTAGGTTAGTTGAGGTGGACAATCACACCTCACTGCACAGAACCATTCTGATGGCCTCTGAGGTGAGCATCACACCCTCACTGTGGGCAGAACCATTTTGTGCGGTGGGGTCTTTACACCTTCACTGTGGGCAGAACCATTCTATGGGGTGGGGCCTCTGAGGTGGGCATCGCACCCTCACTGTGGGCAGAACTATTCTATGGGGTGGGGCTTCAGACTTCCTAAAAAGGAAAGGCAATCTGAGCACCAGCTTCCTGGCTGAAGATGCAGAGTGTGAGAGCTATCTCAGGCTCTGAAACTATTGACCTCCCACTGTGAGGGAGACTGCATACTCCTACTGGGATTTAAAAATAAACTTAACCCTGGGTTCTGGGCCAGTCTGAAAAGCAAACAACAAAATCCCTCCTAGACGTGAACCATCTCAAGATTGTCTAAGTGATCTGACATGTCCAGTCAAGTTGACAGTATTAACCATCACACTCTTCTCTGAAAGCCTCTAAAACATGTCAAGTATTCTATCGAGTTGTTTTGTCTCAGCAATAAGAAAAGTAATGAATACACTGACTAAGGTGCCTTACCCAGTGGTGACAAGTCACAGTGTCTCCAGACATGATTGCCAAGCGTCTCTGGAGGGACAGAGGCACACCTAGTTGGGAACCATGTATGGGTAATAGGTGCCATAAAGGCTAGGATAAGAAAGAGGCCAATAGGGTCAGGTAAATGTCTTGGAATGTGAACCCTGCCCATGGCTGCGTTAGGAGGTAGGAAGGTTCATCGAGAAGGGAAAACACAGGGAATGGTCAGTAGAGGACTTTTGAAGTCCTTATGCACAGTGCTTATCTTTCTAGACCAGCAGCCCTGATATAGCCCTTCTAGAATGGATAGGCATGAGAACCAAAGTCCTGATGGATCATATAGCCTCCTCGTTCTCAGCCCAGGGTGGAAGGCCCTCGGCTAATGGTGGTTTATTATCACAAAGCTTCTGAGGTGCTGCTCACTCAGAGGGTCATCCAAGGTAATAGGGGGTGGAGGAAAGGCAATCAGTGTGAAAGAGTCACTTTCTTCTCTATACAGAGCCTCAAGACCCCTCTGCCTCCATCTCCCCAGCACTGGGACCCAATGAGCAGGCATGGCTCTTATATGGTGCTGGGGATCTGAACTTGGGCTCTCATTCTTATGCAGAAAGCACTTAACAAAGCCACATCCCCAGCTTCTCATCTTACTGCTCTGAAGAGCCTGAAAGGCTTGGGAGGGAGGAGCAAAGTTTGGCTGTGTGAAATCTCAGTGCTTGAGGCAAATGCTGTTGCTGTGTTCCTGGCTTGTTGTTAAGAGATATTTGATTACACATATCTAGTTAATTTATTTGTCAATATAGTCATCACTGGTGCTGGGGATGGAACTCACCAGACTTTGTACATGTTAGGTAAGCTCTTCCATTGAGTTGCCACCAAGCCCTGGGATAGATTTCCTACCCCTCCCTGGAGCACTTGCTGTGTACAAAAAACAGTTTTGGTTTTCTCCTGGTATACCGCTGTAATTCTCTTGCCAGCCTCATGGATGCCAAGGAGCTGGCACAGAGCACATGTGGGCATCATACTTCTGTGTGTTCTGTTTTCCGTAGCTGAATTCATAAAGGAAAGAATCTGCTCTTGCCTGCCGGTCCTGGAGCCTGAGAACTTCAAGGGTGTGTCGGTGGCACTTGGCAGGAGTGTCACAGCACGGTGAAAATGGAAAGGGAAAGCGAGCATGGGGAGAGATGAGTCACACTTCATGAGGGTCACACTGTGTGTGTGTGTGTGTGTGTGTGTGTGTGTGTGTGTGTGTGTGCACGTGCTTATGTGTGGTGTTGGCACATGCTCATGGGGAGGCAGATGTGGAGGCCCGAAGAGAACATCAGGGGTCTGCTCTATCACGCTCCACCTTATTCCCCTGAGATCTGGAGGTAGGCTGTTGGCCAGCAAGCTCCAACCATGCTCCTGTCTCCCCCAGCTCCCAGCACTGGGGTTTTCCCACCACGCCCAGCTTTTTATGTGGGGCTCTAATCCAAACTGCTCCTCATGCTTGGACAGTGCTCTTACCCACAGAGATGTCTATCTAGCACCTGGACATGCCTTTTCTTTAAAAAAAAAAGATCATGAACAATTTACATTTATGTGCTGATAATGTTAGTCAGGCACAGCAGAAACTAAGAGTCTGTCTGTTGGGTGGAGCCATAGCTTGCCAAAAGCTATAGGCCATCCACGAGGAGTAACTTGAGATTTATCTTCAGACTGAGTCCCCAGTTCCAGGCCGACAGTTAGTAGGTGGGACTGTCCCACTAGCCCTTAAGAGGTGAGAAGTTGTTTCTTGTTCTCATGCTTCTGCTTTATGTTCCAAAGCCTCCCTTTGTTGGTGTGCTCGTCAATGCTATGGTCTGCGTTCTGATG
The DNA here is from genome assembly GCA_004026605.1 of Ondatra zibethicus. Lineage (NCBI taxonomy): Eukaryota > Metazoa > Chordata > Mammalia > Rodentia > Cricetidae > Ondatra > Ondatra zibethicus. Next base: position 3,901 of record PVIU01006536.1, read on the forward strand.
GAAGGCGTGCTGGAAGAAAAGGGCACCCTCTTCGATGGTGAGGGCAAAGGTGGAAGTCTTCGGACCAGCAGGGAGCACAGACTGAGGGAAGTGTCCTCACTTGGCCTTGCTTTTTTAACAATTCTTTTATAGACCTAATTGTCTCTAATGGCCCCACCTCCCGACTCTGCCACAGTGGCGATCAAAATTCAACATTACTTTCAGAGGGGACAAACCAGACTGAAGTCACAGAAACTTCATTTAAAACCCGTGCCAACCTGTATCCTTCCTTCCTTGCTCTGTTAGCATACAGAAGTAGAGCCAAATTCCCCTTCGCGAACAGCAGAGCCATTGGAAAGAAATGGAACCCCCTGACTGATTAGAGCAGTGGTTCTCAACATGTGGGTCACAACCCCTTTTGGAGCAGAACAACACTTTCACAGGGTCCCATAACAGATGTCTTGCATATCAGACATTTACATTACTATTCCTAACAATAGCAAATTAAAGTTATGAAGTAGCAAGAAAATAACTTTATAACACTGTCCTCACCGTACCACGAAGAACTATATTAAAGGGTCACAGCATTAGGAGGGTGGAAAACCACTGGATTATAGAAAGCCCAGTGCCGCTTCCACCCTGTTAGTGAAGCCAATGTTATTGACAAGAACAAGAACTAAACTTTTAATGCCAAGTCACTGAAATTCACGGTTTTGGTGTACACAACAATGCGACTAGGACAGGTAGCTCACCTCCCATGCACAGTTGGCAGAGGGCTTGCCTGGCATGCATGAAGCCCTGGGTTCAGTACCCAGCACTGAATAAACAAGAAGATGCATACTTTTAATGCTAGCACCTGGAAGGTTATTAAAAATTCAAGGTCATCTTTAGCTCCATAACAAATTAAGGTTCTCCTAGGATACAAATAAACAATTTCCTTATTAAAGCATCTGGTCTCTGGCATTTCAGTATAGCAAAGAAAAACAGACTAATACAGGAATCATGAATTAGGTTCTTTTGTATCTTCATTGAACCTAATTAAATAATGTTGACAATGTATGTTATGTACCAGGAATCACTATTAATATGATCTTAATCATCATAGCAACTGTCAGATAAATATTATTTCTATCCCTAACTTATAGTTGAAGAAGTTAATGCACAAAGAACTAAGCTTAATACTTTTATTTTTAATTGAATTTATATATTTGTTGAGAAAGGGGTGCAACAGAATGTGGAGGTCAGAGCATAACTTGCAGGAGTAACTTCTCTTTTTCTACTGTATGAGTCCCTGGGATTAAATTCAGGTTGTCAGCCTTGGAGGCAACGACTCTTACCTGCTAAGCCGTCTCACTTGCCCTTCCATCTTAGTTTTCTAACAGTCTCTTTTACTGAACCTACAGCTCAATGTTTCAACTACAGTTTCTGGCCAGTGATTTCTGTACTTCCGACTACGATTTTCATGTCCATGTGTTAGAACTTGGTCATAGTGTATGGTTTTTTAAAAATGTGATTTTTAATTTAGTTTGCAAACATTTTGAGAATTTTTGCATCAGTATTCATCAAGGAAATCGTTCCACATTTGCTTTCTTTCTTTCCTTGTGTGTTCATCCAGTTCTGGAATAAGGGTTACACTGTCTTTATGAAATAAATTTGCAATGGCCCTTTCCTTTCAGTTAGAGGGAAACTGGTATTGATTCGTGTGTGTGTGTGTGTGTGTGTGTGTGTGTGACAGGGTTTCTCTGTGTAGTCCTGGCTGCCTCTGAACTGGCTCTGTAGACCAGGTTGGCCTCAAACTCAGGAATCTACCTGCTGCTGCCGTCCAAGTGCTGGGATTAAAGGTATGGGCCACCACTCTTGGCTGTTCATCTTTAAATATTGGTAAAATTAAGCAGTAAATCCATTCTGTCCTGGGCTTTATTGTTTTAAGTGGAAGACTATTACTGCCTTAATTTCATTGCTTATTATAGATCTGTTTATGTTATTTATATTCTCCTGATTTATTTTGGTGGATCATATGTATCTAGAAATTTGTTCCTTTTTGTAGATTTTAACTATATCAGAATATGCACTGTTTAAAGTATTCCTTAGACCCTCTGGATTTCAGCAACATCTATTATAATGCCCTCTCCCGTCTCAAATTTCATTACTTTGGGTCTGCTCTGTCTTTTGGTTAGTTTGGCTAAGAGTTCGCTGATTTTGCTATAATATAGGATTTACTGGGAAAATTGGATCATGTGATTACAGAAGCTGATGAGGGGCCAGAGCAATGGTTCATCAGTTATGGATGCTGGCTGCTCTTGCAGAGGACCCAGGTTCGATTCCCAGCACCCACGTGACAGCTAACAACCGCCTATAACTTCAGTTCTAAGGGATCTGATGCCATCTTCTGACTTCCACAGGCACCAAGCAAGCAGACATGCATTCAGGCAAAACACTTATACATAAAATTAAAAATAAGTCACAATATTTTTTTAAGAAGCTGATGGAAGTTGAGATACATCTCAACCCATCTGCCAACTAGGGACCCTGGAATGCTTCTAAGTTGGTTCAGCCCACAGCCAGAGGCCTCAATGTCCTGGGAAACTTGAGGATTCTTGATGCAAATCTTAGAGTCCAAGGCAGGACAGCCTTGAGGTCTGACGTTCAAGGCAGCAGAAAATTTCTGTTCCAGATTTCACAAAACAGATCAGTTCACCTTCATTTATTCTTTCTGGATCTCTAACCAATTGGATGGAATTGACCTACATCGATGACAGATACCTCCCTCTTAGACCATTCCAGCTCACATAATAATGTTCTAGAGAAGACAAACTCAAATAATGCCCTATCAGGGCACTAGGGATTCCTAAATCAAGTTGACATGTAAAATTTTCTGAAATTGAGTGTGCATGGGTTGGGGCAGAGGTCCGTGTTAGGTCTATAGTTTCCTAAACCTGTTTTTACACTGACATCCTCCCATGCAAATGGCTGCAAAAGCTCCTCCTCACTGGCATTGGTAGATTCGCAGTATGTAGTGGCACCTCAGAAAAAGCACGCAGACCAACGGTCTTAGGAAGTAGGGGCTTTGTCTGTTTCTGCTCATATAGGGCCACCTAGTGGTTCAGTACAAGAGTTGGGGTCAGAATTAAAAATCGAAATTCCCTGGACATAGAATAATTCAACCAAGAGGACTTAAAGTTTCTACTTGAACGCATACCCCTTATTTGTCATGTGGGGAAACTGAGGCTGACAGAACACTGATGGTTTGTTCCAGCTCACCAAGCAATATACTCCCAGAGTGAGGCACAAAACTGGGCTCTATGTCCACAGTTGGTAGCTCTGCCCAGCTAATCCTTAAATTTTAGAGACTGTGGCTCTCTGACATATTTAGCAGGTCACAATGTCCCTTGAGACCGTTGAAAAAAATCTTATATTCATTCAGGAGATCCAGTTTCTCTGTGTTATCAGCTAAAGGAGATGGAGTTCTGGACCACTATGAACTGCCTATGTTGAACTCCATCCTTAGTGTTCTTGGTAGTTTTATAGTGTGTAGCTCCTTTTCCTGCTTCATTAGCCCAATTATGATGTTTGCTTCTTCAGTTCTTGTTTTAGAACTGGAAGCTGGGCGGTGGTGGCACATGCCTTTAATCCCAGCAAAGGCAGGCGGATCTCTGTGAGTTCAAGGCCAGCCTGGTCCAGTTCCAGGGCAAGCTCCAAAGCTACAGAGGAACACTGCCTTGAAAAAAAAATTTAAAAAATTAGAATGTTCTGGGATTTTAATGATGATTATTTGTTTAGACAAATGCATAGATAGCATCTAGCAGTTCTAAGATCTGTTAACTATTTTACATAGGTTGGCTGGAGGAGGTTAGACATCTTCTTTGTTTCTATGTTGCTCTTATTACATAATGACTACCAGTGTAAATATTAGTTGCTCTGTTTTCTGCTGATGGCATTGCTTGCTTACAGCTGGGAGCTCAGCCATTGGAGCAGATTTAACTCTTGATTAGATCAAGGATTGGGTGTGGTTGTGTACCCTTCCTGAAACTGTCCTTGTTCATTTCATAAGAACCATTAGCAGCCAGCCTGATGGCTCACACCTTTAATCCCTGCACTAGGGAGATAAAGGCAGGTGGATCTCTAAGAATTTGAGACTAGCCTGGTCTACATAGTGAATTCCAGGCCAACAAGGGCTGCATACTGAGACTTCCTTAATACAAACAAGCCAAAGAACCATCAATAAACAGTTATTTTTGCATTTTATTTAGTTTTTTAAAATAAATTTAGTTTAATTTTGTGTATGAATGTATTATATGTATATGTTTATGGGGTGTGTGCACATGTATGTACAGGTATGCACAACTCTACCAGTCTCCATCACAGGAATTCTCAACCTGTGGGTTGCTATGCCATTAGGGTCTAAAACAGGGGTCACCGAAGACCATTGGGAAACACAAAAAACACATCATGATTTATGACAGCAAAATTACAGTTACGAAGTAGCAACAAAATAATTTTATGGTTGGGGTCCACCACAACATAGGGAACTGTTTTAAAGGGTCACGGCATTAGGAAGGCTGAGAGCCACCGCTCCATCTCCTTTCCTTGAGACAGGGTCTCTCACTGAAATTAGAACTAGGTTGACAACCAACAAGGCCCAGTGATCCCTTGGCCTTCATCCCCCAAATGCTGGGGTTACAGGCATGCATGCAACCATACCTGTAACTGTTTTTTTTTTAATTTTTTTTATTTTTCTCTGCTCCCCTCCCTGCCACTCCCCTCCCTCCCTCAACCCTCCCCCAAGGTCCCCATGCTCCCAAATTATTCAGGAGATCTTGTCTTTTTATACTTTCTACTTCCCACGTAGATTAGATCTATGTAGGTCTCTCTTAGTGTCCGTATTGTTGTCTAAATTCTCTGAGATTGTGGTTTTCTTTGCCTTTTGTTTAAGAACCACCTATGAGTGAGTACATGTGATAATTGTCTTTCTGTGTCTGTGTTACCTCACTCAAAATAATGCTTTCTAGTTCCTTCCATTTTCCTGCAAAATTTAGGCTGTCGTTATTTTTTTCTGCTATGTAGTACTCCATTGTGTAAATGTACCACATTTTTTTATCCATTCTTCGATTGAGGGGCATTTAGGTTGTTTCCAGGTTCTGGCTATGACAAATAAAGCTGCTATGAACATAGTTGAGCACATGTCCTTGTGGCACGATTGAGCATCTTTTGGGTATATACCCAAAAGTGGTATTACTGGGTCTTGAGGAAGGTTGTTTCCTAATTTTCTGAGAAACTGTAACTGTTTTATATGGGTACTAGGGATCAGAACTCAGGTCTGATGCTGGCATAGCAAGTACTCCTACCTGCTAAGCCATATCTCCAGACCCCAATCTACTTTTTCAATGGATGCTTCCCACTGGCCACTTCCCACTGCCAAGCCCATCTATGGAGGTTCTTGTGAGCCCACAAAGTTCCAGTGAACTTTGATTTGGACATTTAAAATCCTTTCCAGGCGCCAATGAAGGAACTTCCTTTCCTCTACGTATCTGACAGTCAAGTTCTTTCAAATAGGCACGCTGGAGGGATGCTCTCGTATTGCCACGCCTGACACCCCAAGTTCAGCTGTGAGAAGACAGCTCAGTCACTGTCCCAACCCCACAGTGGAGTTAGGCTTTCCTCTTCAGAGATGAAGGGATGGTAAGAACAGAAGGTAGAAATTGACTAGACAGTTTACAGTAAAAAGGACAGGAGAGAAATGTAGCCAGATTCCTTTTTGGCTAAAAGCCAGAAATATCCTTGGAACTCTTAGCAGTTTCATCCTTACTGGAGGCCAGTGATGTCAGAGGTGTTCTGGCAGCTCTGATATCTGATTTGGTTCTGAAGTGATTTTCGGGGAGAGGTTTTCAATCTGTGGGTCGTGACCCCAAAAGATCATTGGAAAACACAAATATTTATTTACATTACAGTTTATAACAGGAGCAAAATTACAGTTGTGAAGTAGCAACGAAAATAATTTTAGGCTTGGGGAGCAGGTATAACCACAACATGAACTGTATTAAGGGGTTGCAGCATTAGGAAGGTTGAGAACTACTGTTCTAGGGTCTTTGGGAAGTGGACAGTTAAAGTAGCAATGAAAGCTTGTTTAGACAAAATAAGGAGAGACGTGTAACTGTGACGGTCTAAGGAGAGACACTTGCGCCCTTCCTCTCAGCTATCAGTCATTTAAACAGAACACTAAAGCAATGAGCCCCAAGTGTTTTGTTCTGGGAGAAGGGGGAAACTAGAAAGCTCTGGTGACAGCCCTAGAAGAGAAAAAGGTATGTGCCCATGTGTGTTTTTATTACTCATGTGCAGGTGCCTGCAGAGTCTAGAAGAGGGCACTGTGTCCCTGGATCTGGAGTTTCAGGCAGATGTATGCGGCCCACATGAGTAGTAGGAACCAAACTCTGATCCTCTGAAAGAGCTAACAAGAGCTCTTAATGACTGAATCATCTATCCAGTCCCTTCCTCCCTTTTATTTTAAGAAAGAATCTCACGTAGCCCAAGCTTGCTTCAAACCTGCTACGTAGCCAAGGAAGACATTGAGCTTCTAATCCTCCTGCTTCTGCTTGCTGAGTAATGGTACATATAAGCGTGTGCCACTGCACCCTGTGTGGTTAATATTGTCAACTTGACAGTCTTTAGAACCATCTAAGATTCTAAGATTCTATGGGAATGTCTATAAGGGAGTATCTGGATTGGGTTAGGGTCTGGGCATGTTTATAAGGGAGTGTCTGGATTGGGTTAGCTTGTGGGCATGTCTGTAAGGGAGTGCCTGGGTTGCATTGGCCTCTGGGCATGTTTATAAGGGAATATCTGGATTGGGTAGTGTCTGGGTATGTCTATAAGGGAGTATCTGGATTTGGTTAGTGTCTGGGCATGTCTATAAGGGAGTGTCTGGATTGGGTTGACCTCTGGGCATGTTTATAAGGGAGTGTCTGGATTAGGTTAGTGTCTGGGCATATTTATAAGGAAGTATCTGGATTGGGTTAGCGTCTGGGCATCTCTGTGAAGGATTATCCATATTAGGTTAACTGTAGTGGGAAGACCCACCCTAATTGCCTGACCAAATAAAAAAAAGAAAGGGGCAAGTCTAGCATTCATCACTCTGCTTCTTGCTTCAAACCCTTACCACATTAGAGAACCCCAAGCTATGAGTTAAAATAAACTCATTTTTCTTAAATCACTTTATTAGGTTTGTTTATTTGAAATTAAAATATAATTACATCATTTTCTCCCTTCCTTTTCTTCCCTCCAACCTCTTCTATCCCCTACTCCCTTGCTCTCAAATTCATGGCCTCTTTTTCTTTGTTGTTGTTACACATATAAACACATAAATTATAAATACAAACTGCTCAGTCCATTTAGTGGTCCTCATGCATATGATTGAAAGACTGACCATTTGCTATAGGATAACCTACTAGGGGGCTCCTCCCTAGAGAAGGCTTATTGAAGATGAATGCTATAAAGTAATCCCACCCTAGCTCAGAATTGAGTATAATAAAGGGTTCTTTACTCAGGTGTAGACTCACAGATCACAGTCCTCTGCACAAACGGGCAACAAGAACTGAATCCAGTAGTGGAGAGAGATCACGCACAGCCTCTTGTGCACAAGCTTTATGGCTGCATTTAAAGTATAAGAGACCATACCCAAGTGGTCTGGTAACTTAAAGGCTATTGGCTAAAGGAGTTCCCACAGCACCTCTCCCTTTTGTCTAAGAGAGTTCTAAGCCTAATACAAAACTATATTAGAAATGTCTTGGCCAAGTCATGAGAGGAAAGTAACTATGACTATCTAGTCTACAACCCCATCAAAAACCTGAGAAGAAAAATAATATTACGTGAGTAAACAAGAAGTGCAATAAAGAAGCTTCCAACATGTGAAATAAATCAGAGACACCTGGCTACCTGGGCAATCACCCAAAGTCTCATTTGCAATGTTGGAGCAACCAACTTTGGATACTGACAGGCCATTTTCAGGGGCAGAAAAGTTTTCACAACTGTCTAACCCTGTCTTGGCAAGGTTTGACAGGCTTTTTTTCTTGTATCCTGCTTGTCCTGTCCCAACACCATGCATTTTGTCAGTGGTCGAGGCACAGGCAGTTCCTTGCCCAAAGGCCAGTTTTACCAAGAAGAAAACAAGCTCCAAGTGAGTGTTTTTGGTGCTTAACATTCTCTCGGGAATAGACTGGTGCTGCCAGAAGCAATTGTGCCTTGTGTCAACAGAACCCTGAGTTATTTAAATGCCACATTCTACAGTTCTTTGAAGTGGTTGAAGATTAACTATCTATGTGGAATACAATCTCTATGTATCTAAAAAATCCTGATTAGTCTAAGTATGACAAACATGGATGACCTAGACCTATAATTCTTAGTATCTATATAGCTTAAAGACTAAGACTTCATATTAGAATCTTCAAACAACTGTGCAGCAAATAAGGACAATGACCTCAAAATGTAAACAATGTATAAGTATCTTGATCAATGCTAGAAATGTATAGTGCCATATGATAAATATATCCTAAAATTGTATCAATATACAAAATGTCTTAAGCAGAGGTAGAAGCATGTATGCATACAATATGGCAAAATAACTTTACCTAGGTGTACAAATACTGTAAACAGAAATAGGAGTGTATTCAATATAATATGAATTTGTATTACTATATAAGAATCTATACCAATGTAAATTGCCTATAAATAATAGCTCATAAGTATTCACTCTATTACATACTATTATTATTAGTGTGAGTAAGCTCACACTAATCTACCTATTATCCTATCCATTTTCCCTTTTTTTTCCAAAGAAGTCCCTGAGCCTACATAATTTCCATCCCAAACTCCAACCCTATACCAGTTATAATCAACCCCTAATTAATGTCCCTAACCCTGAGGACAAACTTTGGTGGCAGAGGAGATGTTGTCTTCTAGAATTACTTCCAGCTGTCATGGGGGCGATGTTCTTTCTATGGGATCCTGTAAAAGTAAAATGATGGTTAAGCTTTAAGATTACTGTCTGGTATAATTGCAAAAAGTCTCTGAGTAGACAATAGGGTTTTTCTGAGGTTCCTATTTGAAGTTCTGGCCAGAATGTTGTAAGAAGGTGCACCATGTCAGCTAACCAAGTTGGAATCATCTTGAGAAGCTGGTACCCAAAACCAGTCTTAAAGTAGTGCTATCAGCATCATGACATCATATCAACCACATGGAATTGTTGTTGTGGGGTCCTATCTTCTTCCTGGAAACTTAAAACATTACTGAAGGAAAATTTATTGTTCATTGTGGAAAACTTAAACATTATTAACATAGACACATATTCAACAAAAGGTACGATAGAGACAAAATAGGTATAGAGAAAAGTACAATTTTTCCTAAATTCTTTCTTCTTTCTGTCCCATTCCAGATGGCTCCTGATATGAGATAGAAACTCTGAAATTTTCTTTTAACAGCATGCTTGGATTTAGAGAAGGATAGTCTTCTCTAAAAAATCAGAGATTTTTACCCTACAGATGACCTGCCCTCATAAGTCATAATTCTCTTGCTTGGTGATCCTTGCTGGATAGTTATCTTTTCCTCTTTAGGCATCCAAACATCCAGGGTCTCTTGACTTTTTGAAGATGTGTATTTTCCTGTAAAGACAAGACCAGAACCCTCCCCAACCCTTATGTGGCTTCCTTACCACTTGTATGGTTATCCCCTCTGTGGATGAACTGTCATTTCTCTTACTCAAGAGATTTCTCTTTATCAAACTGAATCCTTATTAATTTTTGTAGGTATCCATAGCTTTTCTTCTCCTGTGGTAACTAGAGCCAAACCCCTTCCCCAAATGTAGCACATCTCCTGGTTTCCATTGTGAGGTCAACACATCCTTGAAATACACCAGCTGATTTAATTCAGAAGTTTTTTCTATTATCCAAAGTCTCTCTGCTGCTGTTGTTCCTTTATCATTAACGTTAAGAAAATTTTAGGTTAACACAGCATTATGCAATCTATTTCTGGGGGTGTTTTCCATCCCTTTCTGTTCATTTAATATATCCTTTATAGTAGATATGATCTTTCTGTAACTGCCTGACCAGTAGGATTGTTTGGTATGCCTGTAATATACTTTATATTATAATAAGCAAAAAAATCTTTATTTTCTTCGACACATATGCTGGACCATTATCTGTCTTTATTGTGCAGGTATACCCATGATAGCCATAACTTCTAATAAATGTGTGATTACTGAATCAGTCTTTTCTGAGCTCAAAGCAGTTGCCCATTGAAAACCTGAATAAGTGTCAATGGTGTGATGTACATAGTTTAATTTTTCAAAATCCGTAAAGTGGGACACATCCATCTGCCAAATTTCATTCCTTTGAGTATCCTTTGGGTTATTCCCTGCAGGTACTGATGTTTGGTTATAGAAAGAACAAGTAGGACATCTTTTTATAATCTCCTTAGCTTGTTGCCATGTAATAGGAAACTCTTTCTTTAAACCTTTGCTATTGATATGATTTTTTAAATGAAATTCTGAGGCCTTCGGCCCATTTCCAATCAATAATCAATTTCTGCATTATCTTGTGCTAGAGGACCTGGCAGACTTGTATGAGATCATATGTGTGTTATGTATACAAGACAAGGCCTATTGCTGATTATATCTTGAACCTGAATGAGTAATGAAGTCAATTCTGTATCATATAGTAAAAATTTAGTGGTTTCAATATACAAGACAACTCTTTCTGCATATCGTGAATCAGTAACTATATTGAGAGGTTCTTTAAAATCACTTAGTACCATGAGAATAACATATAATTCTGCCTTTTAGACAGAATTATAAGAGTTTTGTTCCACCTACTTAAATCTTCTTCTGATTTGTAACCTGCCTTTCCTTCTTTATTTACATCAATATAGAATGTACGGGCTCCAGTTATTGGTGTGTCACATACAATGCAGAGAACGATCCAAGTAGTTCTCTTTATAAGGTTAATTCTATTGCTTTTTGGATAATTGCTATTAATCTCTCCTAGAAAAATTATCACAAGCTCTTTGCCAGGGTTCATTGTCTTCCCATAATTTTTAAATTTCATCATTAGTAAAAGGCACTATAACCTCTGCTGGGTCTATTCCTAATTTTTTACTTGGTTTATGTGGTAAAAAGACCCATTCTAAGATAATATCTTCCATCTGCATTAAAATTCCTGTAGGAGAAATTCTGGAAAGCATGACTAGAATGCAATGAAGATTTGTATTCACCTGATCCACATGTGCCTTCTGTAATTTCTCTTCAACCACAGTTAATTCTTTCTCACTTTCAGTTGTTAATTCCCTGGGACTATTTAAGCTTTTGTCACCATTTAATATTTTGTTTAAATAAACTATTAGCTCAGGTGTTATCCCAACTGTCGGTCATAGGCTGGAAATGTCTCCTAATAGTCTTTGAAAGTCATCAAGAATCCACAACCAGTCTCTCCAATTTTGTACCTTTTGTGTTCTAATTTTCTGTAAACCTATTATATAACCTAGGTAATTGACAGAATTACCTTTGTATTTTTTTTTTTTTTGGTTTTTTGAGACAGGGTTTCTCTGTGGCTTTGGAGCCTGTCCTGGAACTAGCTCTTGTAGACCAGGCTGGCCTCGAACTCACAGAGATCCGCCTGCCTCTGCCTCCCGAGTGCTGGGATTAAAGGCATGCACCACCATCGCCCAGATCCTCTTTGTACTTTTTCAGGAGCAATTTGTAATCCCCATTTAGGCAAAACTTTCTTTACTTCTTCAAACATTCTTTCTAAAGTATCTGCATTTGAATCAGATAGCAAAATGTCATCCATGTAAGGGTAAATTATAGATTTAGGAAATTGTTTATGAATTATTTCCAATGGCCGTCTTAAAAAGCATTGGCATGGGATGGGGCTATTGAGTATTCCCTGTAGGAGAATAGTCCATTGATATCCCTTAGTAAGCTGAGAATTATTGTAAGTAGGCGCTGTGAAGGAAAATTTTTCTCTGTCCTTTTCTTGTAAAGATATAGTAAAGAAATAATCTTTTAAATCAATAACTATAAGAGGCCATCCTTTGTTTATGCCACAAATCCAAGTGGGTTGAAGAAAAAATTAAAATAATTAAAAAAAAAGAGGCCATCCTTTAGGTAATGGGGAAGGCTAAGAAATTCCAGATTATAGAGGGCCCATAGGTTGAGTTACCTTACTGAAAGCTTTTAGATCTGTCACCATTCTCCATTTTCCAGATTTCTTTTTAACAACAAATACAGGAGAATTCCAAGGGCTAGTTGGTTCTTCAATATGGTGAGCATCTAGCTCTACCAACTGTTCTAAAGCATGTAGTTTGTCTTCTGTTAAAGGCCATTGTTTAACCCGTATTGGTTTCTCAGTTAACCATTTTAAAGGTATTAGTACCTCTGAAGATTTGCTAGTTGCTTTGTGTTCTTCTATAGCCTGAATGGCTGGTGACCTTTCTTTATAGTACCTTATAATATCCTTCCCAGGAATATGAGTTTCTGGGACTATAAGAATGTTAATTTGGGTATTTCATTGCTGCAGCAAGTCATGACCCCATAAACTCACACAATATTAGCCACATATGGCTTCAGCCTTCCTCTCTGTACTTCTGGCCCTATGCATTCAACCTATCGCTTGCTTTGTTTCACTGGAGATAGGGTTCCAATTCCTAGGAATTGAGCATCTGCCTCTTGAAGAAGCCAATTTGGTTGCTAGAATTCTTGAGTAAGGATAGTCACATCTGTACCTGTGTCCAGTAATCCCTCAATTACAATGCTATTTATATGCACTCTTAGCTTTGGTCTTTGATCATTTATAGAAGTCTGCCAAAATAAATGCTTCCTATTTTCTAATGGAATTTTTGATTCATCCTCCCTGTTTATTTCAACATCCAAAACAGTATGGCTTTTCACAGCAGGCAATGGATTTTTTAATTTTCCTGGTGAGACATGTTCTCCACAGTGATTAGGAAAGACTGGACCACGTTTGACTTGGGGGTCTGCAAGAGGCCCACCAAGGAGTTTCCCAGTGGTATTGGGTTGCCTTGTCTGTCTCTTGTTGATCTATATTCATTTGTCCAATGTCAGACTTTGCCACATTGTCTACATAATCCAGAAGATTGAGACCTTCTATTTTTGCCATTCCCAGGGGAGACATCATTTCTTGGAATTCCTTGTCTACAATCCCTTCTCATATGTCTTATTCTCCCACAATTAAAACATTTGGCATTTTAATGTCTCCTCATACCTTTGGAAATTGCTTCTCCTACCCAACCTCAGTATTATAGTCAACTGTCTCAATGTTCATTGTATGCAGGATCCATTCATCCATTGGTGCCGATCTAACCTTTAAAGGCCCAAGTATCTTTTTGCATTCTAAGTTGGCATTTTCAAAAGCCAGAGATTCAATAAGTACTCATCTAGCCTCTGGGTCTGTTACTCCTATTTGTACAGTCTTAGTTAATCTTTGTAAAATGTCACTAAAGGGTTCTCTATGACCCAATTTAACTCTAATATATGATTCAATTATTTGAATCCTAGTTCTTGAATCCTGTCCCAAGCATTTAAGGCTGCTCTGTGGCATAGGAACAAGATGTGTTCATTGTAAAGAACTTGATACTGTGGGTCAGCATAAGTTCCCTCACCAAGAATTTGCTCTTGGGAAGTCTCAAATCCTTTTGCTTTTTCCCTGTTATTCTAAAATTTTTGTCTCTTCTCACCAATAGCATTTCCACAGTAGTTGTGGCTCATCTTCCAGGACCACTGAAACTAATTGAAGCCAATCATGTGGGGTAGCCTTATTGCTGGAAGTCCATGTCTTTACCATCACCCTAACAAATGGTAAATGCAAGCCATAAGATACTACTGCTTGCTTAGTTTCTTTTAGATCATTCATACCTATAGGTTTCCATCTTCATTCTTTGGATTCTTTTGGAACTTGATGAACTTGATGCTTTGTCAGAGATGATTACAGGGTAGGAAGCTAAAACCCTGGGTAAGTCATCTCTGACTCTGACACGTACTGGTGATGTTAAATCCTGTCCTGTACCTTCTCTCCCTGCTCATCAGCTCCAATAATTTCCTCAATCATTTCAAATCTTTTTACTACTGTCTTTTGTAAAGCCTGAATCTCCTGGCCTATATATATTTCTAGTGATCTTATTGACACACCTAGCCTCTGGTCCTCATTCTGCTCACATGATTCCAAGGTATGAAGTTTTTTCCTTAAAGATAACACCTCATCCTTGAACATTATTTGGATAGCATGCAAATTGCCTTCCTGGAGAGATACTGTATCTGCTGACCTACAATAATTTTTAACAGATTTTGATTGCCGAATTAAACAGGATAAATTCTTTCAAATAATTTCTCAGTACCCTTTGACATGGATTGAATTTTATATTTCAAATTAATGTTATCCTTTTCAATGGTATTTTTTTCAAGTAACTTTTGATTTTGATGGTATTAATCCTGTCAGCTAGCTATTCATTATTAGTCTGTAAAGAATGTATCATTTCTAAAAGTGCCTGATTCTTGACTCTGTTATCAAACTATTTTCTTAAGGACATAATATGAAAAATAAAACTAAGTTTCAATATCCAATAAATGGATGTATCAGAAAAACCATATAAGCCTTGCAGAATACAATCCATAGTGTAAGCAAAAGGGTTATTAAATTCCTGAATTGTAATAGTCTGCCATTATATAACTTTCAAATTTATTAACTTACTTACTTCCATTAGGAGATTTCAGTAAATTGTTGTAGGTATAATAATCTTTATTGGCCATCAGGTGTCACGGTTGCAGCCATGTGGAGAGACACAACTGGCTTTGGAGAGATGCAACCAGCGGCATGAGATGTGACCAATGGTGTGAGTTGTGACCAGCGGCGTTGCATACAGTCCCACGCTGCTTTGGTTTCGTGTGTTGGTGCCTGGTTAAATACTGACAAATATGCTTTGCTTGACAAATTAAGAGAAATTAAATCAATTCCATACAAGGAGAGAGTTTTTTGGTGGCCAGAATATCAAGGAACCCAGAGCTTATAAGCAGGGAGCACAAACCAGAAGATGCAAAAGTCACTGCATAACAGGGAAAGCAGAGGGGGCAAGAAGCATTTGTGAATCTGAGAAATTATCAAGTGGCCATGTGGTAGCTATGCTGTGGCAGGGTTTTGAAAAAAAAACACTTATGTAACATGATGGCCTGCTTGTTGGGGTTTCTGTCCCGCCCAGTCCCACAGCCAGACAAATCCCAAAGAAAATCACATAGAGAGTCTATGTTAGGTTATAAACTGATTGGCCCATCAGCTCAGGCTTCTTATTAGCTCTTGTAGCTTATATCAACCCATTATCCTTATCTATGTTAGCCACATGGCTCAGTACCTTTTCTCAGCGGGGCAGGTCACATCCTGCTTCTTTGGTGGTGGTCTGGGCAGGAATCCGGAGAGAGCTTCCTGCTTCTCAGAATTCTATTCTCCTTGCTCCACCTCTACTTCCTGTCTGGTTGTCCTACCTATACATCCTGGCTAATGGCCAATGAACGTTTATTTAAATCATGATTGACAGAATACAGATAATTCTCCCCCACCACACTTAGTAGGTGAAATCAAGCCAGGTGGGCAGGGTGGGAAATCTGGGCCATGGACCTTTTGAGCCTTTTGGGCCTATCCCAGTAGGCATGGAGTTGGGATGTAAGTGGGTACCAGATGAAGATGGACAATATAAAGTAAACCCATAGTAGCTCAGAATTGAGTATAATAAAGGGTTCTTTATTCAAGGGTAGACTCACAGATCACAGTCCTCTGCATGAACAGGGAACAGGAACCAAATCAGAAGCAGAGAGAGAGAACATGCACAAGCTTTACGCTGCGTTTATAATATAAGAAATGATGCCCAAGTGGTCTGGTATCTTAAAGGCTATTGGCTGAAGGAGTTCCCACAGCAACTTATTATCCCTCTCTCAGAAGTCATTGGTTGCTTGTAGTTCTTTGTCTAGGAGTAGGTGCCCATGGGATTTCCCCCTTCCACATTAGCATGTCTATTGGTCTGGTAGTTGTTTACACAGCCATGTCATTGACATAGATGAGACTTGCCTGCCATTTCTAGAAGATAAAACTTTACATTTTTGCTCAGGATTGCTTGGACTATCAGTGCTTTTAGTGGATAGCTTTTTCTGTTCTGTGAAGAATGTTGTGGAAATTTTTATTGGGATTACATTGACTATGCAAAGACTTTTGGTAAAATGATCATTTCCACAATGTTAATTCTACCAGTCCATGAGCATCGGATGTCTTTCCATTTTCTAGCATCTTTATCAAGATCTATCTTCAGAAACTTGAAGTTTTCATTGTAGAAATCCTCTATTTCCTTGGTTAGGTTTACTCCTAGATATTTTAGTTTCTTTGAGGTTATTATGAATGGCAGTGTTTCTATGATCTCTTTCTCTGTATGTATGTTGTTGGTGTATGGAAAAGCTATTAATTTGTGCAAGTTGATCCTGCCATATTGCTGAAATAGTTGATTATTTCCAGAAGTTTTCTAGAATTTTTGAGACCCCTCATGCATACTATCATGTCACATCATATCATGATATTACTTTCCTATTTGTATCTTGTTAATTGCCTTTTCTTGCATTATTGCTCCAGATAGTGCTTTAAACAAAATACTGAAAAGCAGTGGGGATTGTAGGCAGCTATGTCTTTCCTGATTTTAATGGGATTGCTTCAATGCTTTCTCCACTTTGAATGATGTTGTTTGTGGTTTCTAATACATAGCTCTTACACTGAGATCTATTGCCTTTAGCCCTACATGTTCTAGGACTTCTACCATGAAGATATGTTGGATCTTGCCAAAGGCCTTTTCTATATCTGTTACCATGTATTTTTGTCTTTATGTGGCTTGTTGCATGTAATGGCTTATGTATATGGAACTGTCCCTGAGTCTCTGGGATAAAGCCATCTTGGCCATGATGCACGATCTTTTTGATGTATGTCTGTATTTGGTTTACAAGTATTTTACTGAGGATTTTTAATCATGTTTATTGGGAATGTTGGCCTACTGATTCATGTTGTTGCTGTTATGTCTTTACCCGATTTGGGTATTAGTTGGGTTTCTCTAGAAGAACAAAACTGATAAAAAATTAATCTATATATGATATATGTTAAAAGGGGATTCATGAGAGTGGTTTACAGGCTGTGGTCCGGCTAATCCAACAATGGCTGTCTCCTGACTGAAAGACCAAGAATGAAATAGCTATGCAGTCCACTAAACTGGCTGTGTCAGCTAGTCTTCAGGGTACGATGAAATCCTGAAGAAGTAGGTTCTAACTCCAGCAAGGGAATGCCTCAGCAGTAGGATGGGTGAACTAACCAGAGTGAGGGCAAGCAGGCAAAAAGCAAAGCATCCTTCTTCCATGTCCTTTTATGTGGACTGCCACCAGAAGATAGGGTGGGTCTTCTCCAATGAGTGATCCAATCAAGAAAAATCCCTCACAGGTTTTAGTTGATTTAGTTGATTCCAGTTGTAGTCAAGTTGGAAGGCTTTTTATTACTGTTTCAATCTCCTCATTTGTTATGGGTCTGTTTAGGTTGTGGATCTTTTTCTTGGTTTTATTTTGGTGGTTTTTGCCAAATGTAGAAATCCATTGATTTCTTTAGGTTTTATAAGTTAATGGAGTGTACATTTTTAAAGTAGTCTCTTATAATATTCTAAATTTAGTTTGTATATCTTGTAATGTTTCCATGTTCATTTCTGGTTCTGTTAATTTGTGCCATCTCTTTCTTTCTTTAAACAGTCTGTGGATTTTGTTTATCTTCTCAAAGAACTTCTTAGAGTCTCCGATTCTTTGAATTTTTTTCTATGTTACTAATTTCTACTCTGGTTTTTATTATTTCTTGCTGTCTACTGGGTTTATATTTTATTCTTATTTTTCCACAACTTTAAAATGCATCATTTGTGTTCTTTCTGATTTTTTAATGTGCACTTAGAGCAATAAATTTCCCCCATAGGAGTGCTTTTCATATATCCCAGAAGTTTTGCTGTGTTGTATTTTAATTTTTATTGAGTTTCAGGAAATTTTCTATTTCTTTCTTGATTTCTTCTTTGACTTACTCTCTAGCCAAGAATAAGTTATTCAATCCCCCATGAGTTTGTGTATTTGCTAGAGATTAGTTTGCTGCCTGTTTTGCATTTTATTGAATTGTAGTCAATATATAAGGGCACACAGGGTTATTTCAATCTTTTTAAATTTGTAAAGATTCATTTTGTGTCTCAGGATGTGATCTATGTTATCTATGTCTGAGTGCTGTTGAGTAGAATGTGTATTCTTTGATGTTTGAATGGAATTTATCAGAAGAGGATGCTTCATTCTAATCAAGGGCATATTATCCAAAAAGACATTACTATCAGAAACATGTATGTACCAAACTTTGGTGCACCTGGTTTTACAAAAAGTATATTCCTGTAATTAAAGATGAAGATTAATATCAACACATTAAGAGTAGAATTATTTCACTTTCTGGCTTTCTCTAATACACAAATCATTTGGATGAAAAGTAAGTATAAGAATTAAATGACAAAATACAACAAATGAACAGATAACTACCGAATATTCATTCTTCTCTTCAGCCCAAAACATTGCTTCCTCTATTTTCTTGAGGTTTGGTTGGCTGAACATACATTTGTTTTTGTTTTTTCAAGACAAGGTTTCTCTGTAGCGTTGGAGCCTTTCCTAGAACTAGCTCTTGTAGGCCAGGCTGGTCCTGAACTCACAGAGATCCACCTACCTCTGCCTCCCGAGTGCTGGGATTAAAGGCATGCACCACCACCGCCCGGCTGTTTGGGTTTTCTTGGAAGTCACTAGGCATTAATTTCTTTTTAAGTTTATTGACTTGTTTCTTTGTGTCTTTAACCTCCTTGAATTCCTTGAAGTTTATGATTGTTATTTTAAATTCTGTGCCATGGGCTCAACCCATCTAGCTAATTCTCACTGGAGAGCAGGTCCCTAAGACTGGTGGATTGGGGCAGGAGATAGAGCCTTGGTCTTCCACAGTTTTAAAATTTATTTATTTTTATTTCCTGTGCATTGGTGTTTTGCCTGCATGTTTGTCTGAGTGAGGGTGTCAGAGGCCCTGGAACTGGAATTAAGACAGTTGTGGGCTGCCATGTGGGTGCTAGGAATTGAACCCTGGTCCTCTGGAAGAGAGCTCTTAGCTGCTGAACCATCTCTCCAGCTCTAATTTTTCATATTTTTGTAATGAGATCCAGACAGACTTCTTTAATTAGGGGTTATCTAGTCCCCGTCCCTTCTTCAGAATATCCCCTCATTTCTCCTTTACTCTCATGTTGGGACCCAGAAGATTCTACAGTAAATGCACAGCTGATAGATTCACAAAGGCAGACCCACAAGTGCACAACTTCTGGGGCAACCCGTTTTGCAGAGCTGCGGGAACACTTGTCTTTTGGGAAAGTCGCTGTCATATCTGTAAAAATCTTCTGAAGCCATGATTCTTCCCTTCGAAATGGGATTCATTCCCAAAACACCTCAACAGTGTAACTTCTGCTTGGGCAATGGAATGACCTTCTTCCATCCCCACCCCCCAGACCACAAGTCTTTAGAGTGCTAACATTCACTCTTTGTTCTAACAATCAAATTTACATAGAGACAATCCCACAAAATTACCTGCTAACAGATCACATAGACATTTCTATAGAAGACAGGAGCTGAGCATGAAAGCAGTGCACCCCCACCCCTTTGCTAACAAACAAATCTGGGTGTCCCCAAAGCTGGTTAGCACAAAAGAGATTAGATGAGGAGAATGTTTGAATCCAGGATTCAGGGATGTTTAGTAACTTTATCTAATGATTTGGGAGGTCAGGTACTTCCCCTTGAATCCTGGCTCTTTCCTGGGTGGTGGCACCTGTTCAGGAGTACAGGTTCTGCCTGCCCTTTTTGTGATTTTGATATGCATATTATCATTGTCCTTGCCTATGGAATTTTCCAACTATGTAAAAAACAGAAACCACATGGAGATGATCTTCTTTTTCTTCTTCTTCTTCTTCTTCTACTTCTTCTTCTTCTTCTTCTTCTTCTTCTTCTTCTTCTTCTTCTTCTTCTTCTTCTTCTTCTCCTCCTCCTCCTCCTCCTTCTCCTCCTCCTCCTTGCTACTTCTTCTTCTACTTCTTCCCCTTACTCTCCTTCTTTCTTTCCCTTATTCTTCCCCTTACTCTTCTTCTCCGTGCCCCTTCACTTCACTTTTCCCCCTTGCATGAAAAGTAAAGAACATTCAGAGGTAACGTACTTTAGTTAATCTTTTTACCCTCAGATCCTTGCCTGCCATAGACATCCAATTCTGAGCCATGAGGGGGCTATCTTGAAACTCACTCTGTAGACCAGGGTGGCCTCAAACTCACAGGCCTGGCCTGTACAAATTGTGGCTACCGTTATTGTGTGGGCCATCATAACTGCACCAGGCTAATTTCCAACTCAAAAGTCCCTAATGGCACTTATTTTGAATGTCCCAATGGCCTCTTCTCTTGCTGCCTAGCAATTGCCCCAGGTGCCAAACTGTATATTTAATTTCAGGTCTTATAATCATCTCTTGGGCTAACAAAAACCATCAGCCCACCCCTATCTGAACCAAAAGGGGTGACATATTACTTCCACTCCTAGGGCCGTTGGACTCCAACAAGTACAACATGGCCAATTTACTCAATGAATCAAGGTTGATCTGACAATGGCACAGGACAGTACATAAAAATGCCGGACTCAATTGGACTCCCTGGCAGCCATGGTATTACAAAATAGATGGGGATTAAATCTCATTACCACAGAGAAGGGAGGGATCTGTGCTATGTTAGGGGTGGAATGTTGCTTCTTCATGGATTTATCAGGTGGCTAAGAACTCCTGACAGCTTTAAAAAAAAAAATAGGATCACGAGTCAGAGACTCCCTATCAGACTTGTGGAACATCAATAACTCTTTTTATTGGACCCCTTCTCATGATAGACCTAATTTCCAATCCCTGTGTTTTGAAATTCCTTTATAATTTGTTGCAGCAAAGAATACATCCATTATTTCCTCAACTACCACTCAACTCTTCCTGACTGAGGACTACCAACAGACCACTCCTTCTGACTGAGGACTACCAACAGACCTCTCTTCCTGACTGAGGACTACCAACAGACCACTCCTTCTGACTGAGGACTACCAACAGACCACTCCTCCTGACTGAGGACTACCAACAGACCACTCAGAGTCCTGGAACCAGATGAGTTCGAAGATCCTTGAGTAGCTGCTTGCTTCTTTAACAAGGTTTTAATTCTCTCTCTCTCTCTCTCTCTCTCTCTCTCTCTCTCTCTCTCTCTCTCTCTCTCTCTTTCTCTCTCTCTGTTCGAGACAGGGTTTCTCTGAGTAACCCTGGCTGTCATGGAACTCACTCTCTACACCAGGTTGGCTCGAACTCAGAGATCCCGCCCGCCTCCGCCATGCTGGGATTAAAGATGTGTGCCCACCGCCCGGCTATCAAGGGGCTCTTAAGACAAAGGTCTATACTTGATGACCAAATAGTTTTTCAGTTGCAATTTAGTTATTTTGTAAAGAAAGGAAATAAGATGTTTCATAAGTACCAATCATCTTATTTCATGGCTTTCTTTTATCCATTTTTTAATTTTCTCGGCCAAAGGAATCCAACCTGAGGCCCCACACAGGCAAGACGCTTTGGAGAGCGCCATACACTTCATCAGCGCTCTAACCTTAGAACTACAAGTCCCAGAGAACAACGCGCTACTTTCTTTCTGAACTTAGGGCGGGAATTGGAACTGGCCAAATGTTAAAATGCAATTTTAGCGGGTTCTCATTTTTCGCAGAAACTCAAATGTTCCTCAAAGCAAGCTCGAACACAGAAGCAAGCGAGCAACATTACTCCTACTGTTGACAGACCAAATCCGGCCCGAGGTCGAGATTTAACTGAAGCCGAACTTCCCGCTCCCACTCAATTCTCCCAGCAGTCTCCTTCCCGATGCTGCCATGGCGTCAGAGAACCATAGCACCTTCTGATTGGCCGCCGGAAGGGTGACGGCGTCTGCGCACTGCGTTTCTCTGAGGGTCGTGGGCAGGCGCCATTTTGGCCCCAGAGGTGCTTCTGGGAAGTTGCGCGCGGACCTCCACTTTGCCTGCCTGCGAGGTGCGGCCCTTTCGGGTACCTGGCGTCCCCGGATCGGGGCGTCTGCGCCGGCCGCGGCCGACTCCTTCGGACCCTCGGACGAGGCCGAGGCGCTGCGCCGCCGAGGGAGGTCACTCGGCCAGGAAGGACGTGACGGGGGCGGCGCGTGTCGCGGACACTCCCCGCCGCGAGCCCGCCCGCCATGGACTCGGAGTACTACAGCGGGGACCAGTCAGGTGGGTCGCGACGGCTGGAGCGGGCTGCGGCTCGGCCTCGGGCCCCAGCACTGGGGGGGGAGGCCCCGGGCTAGACGGTCCCCTCCCCGGTAGACTGTACCCCGGGGGGCCGGCGGGGCGGAACCTCGGTCTGCCCTGTTCCCCAAGGGGTTTTCCTCAAGTTGTCACCTCTGCCTGCGAGGGAAGCGGGCTGCCCTTTTAAGGGAATTGTCAGGAGTTGAATTGTTCCAGGATCCTAAAAAAACCGTTCGGTGGCGGGGACAGGGAACCTTTTAGACTCTCGACCAGTTAGGGCTAGTTTAAGTTCTCCGGTAACGCTGGCTTCCCGGGAAGAACGCGCAGGAGCTTTAAGTTTACTGACGTAATTTAGAGCAAGGGACGAGTCCCGGGTACTTAGAGTGAATTCGTGCCTTCTGCACGAAGTCGGCTCCACTGCGCTAGGCACATTAGATGTAAAGATGAACGAGACGAGGGCCTGGATGGGCAAAACAGCTGTGTGCTGATTTCTTTTGGGCTTTGCGTATCAAAAGTACTGTAATAGATGGTTAAGCATCAAGCTGTTAGCTGTTTTGACTTAAGTTGCTAATGACTGAACGGCGATGACAGTAGACGCTGTTATCCTGGACCTCCACTGCTGGTTTTTATTTTTTTATTTTTATTTTTTTTTCATTTCCCTGCTGTGGGATCCACTGCTGTTTTGCTTAAAATATTTTTTTTCAAAATATTTTTTAGTTTTTTGGCATTTTAAAGTTAAGGCCGGGCGGTTGTGGCGCACACCTTTAATTCCAGCACTTGGGAGGCAGAAGCAGGCGGATCTCTGTGAGTTCGAGGCCAGCCTTGTCTATAAGAGTTAGTTCCAGGACAGGTTCTGGGATTAAAGACGTGTATCATGCTCAGCTATAAACTTTGTGCTTCAGGTGAATAGAATCTCATTAGTATGAAAGTCACCTATTTTTATATTGCTACTTTGACTTTCTTGTAGGTTACTGTTTCTTTTAAATTTTATTTACTCTTTTTTGGAGCCTGTCCTGGAACTCGCTCTGTAGACCAGGCTGGCCTTGAACTCAGAGAGTTCCATCTGTCTCTGCCTCCCGGATGCTGGGATTAAAGGTGTACGCTACCACCACCTGACTATTTATTTATTTCTTAAATTGCTAATCAAGGCATGCCTTTCAATGTCCCAAAATACCTCTCAAGCATAATTTTATTTTGTATTTTTTTTTTTTTTGAGACAGGGTTTCTCTGTAGCTTTGGAGCCCTTCCTGGAACTAGCTCTTGTAGACCAGGCTGGTCTCGAACTCACAGAGATCCACCTGCCTCTGCCTCCCGAGTGCTGGGATTAAAGGCATGCGCCACCACCGCCCAGCATTTATTTTGTATTTTTAAGGTGTTGGTAGGTTAGTTGATAGTTCATATTTACTGTTCATTTTGTAAAAGTGTAGTTTATAATTAAATGAATTGTCACTATTTCTGGGCTAAATATTCCTTGTGCTCTCCATTCATAAACAAGCACTTCCTATATACCAGTTATGAATCAAAAAAGTTCACAGTAAACAAAATAACTCATTATATAATGCGTTAGAGGGTGGTAAGTGCCATGGAAAGATAGACAATAAAAAAATGGAGCTATTTAGATGACTTTGACTTGGCATTTAGTGGTTTTTCTAGGTTTCATCTTTATGAAATATTTTTATTGCTATATGTGCTATACTACATGGTAATAGTTGTTGGTATTTATATGTTTTCTATTGGTTTTTTTTTTTTCAGAACATTTGCTTCATTAGCTATGCTTTTTCAATAGTAGTAACTTCTGGCTCTTATATTCGGTTTGCTCATCTTAAGTGTAGGTGGTCATTTTTAACTGTAATCATAAACATTATTACAGATATCATCCATCTTACACCCTAAGTGGGGTTTTGTTTTGTTTTAAGCAGATGATGGTGGTGCTACCCCAGTACAGGACGAGCGGGATTCAGGGTCAGATGGTGAGGAGGATGTAAATGAGCAGCACTCCGGATCCGACACTGGAAGTGGAGAACGGCATTCAGAGGTACAGTGTCTTGGGGAGGCTTTTCCTGACATTTTTATGGCACTTATTTTATTTAGAAGTTTTAGAGATTGCACAGGCTTTCATCCCTGAAAGCTAAAGGGTGTAAATTAGCGGATTGTTTTAAGGTGAGTAGAGATGGTCTGGTCACTGATGCTCACAGGCAAAAAGTTCTGTTGGGTCAGATTTCAAATCTAGGTAGTTTTCAGCTATGCCTGTTTATTCAGAGTATGATCTGTTAGTAGGCTTCACCATTACTAAATAATATCTGGGAAGGGCAGTAAGCATTTATTCAAATACCATTTGAAACAGTCAGGGGGAGACATAATTTATTAAAGTTTATGTCAGGAATTAGACTTGTCATTCTGTTGTAGTTATTTATTTATTTATTTTAACTCTTTACTCTTTTAGGGGCCTGCTACCCAGCTCCCAAATAAATACACAGAGATTTATTTTACTTATACATAAATACCCAGGCTTAGTTTGGCTTAATTCTACCCAGCTTTTGTTAACTTATTCTACCTACCTTTTGCCTCTGGGCTTTTCTCTTTTTCTATTTGTATATCTTTTCTTTCCTTCTTACTCTGACTGGACGTGTTACTAGATGACTGGACGTGTTACTAGATGACTGGACGTGTTACTAGATGACTGGACGTGTTACTAGATGACTGGACGTGTTACTAGATGACTGGACGTGTTACTAGATGACTGGTCCCTAGCATCCTCTCCCTTTTTCTCCCATTTATTCTCTCTGCCTGGCAACCTAGTCTACCCTTCTCCTACTTCACTATTGGCCATTCAGCTCTTTATTAGACCATCGGATGGTTTAGGCAAAGTAACACAGCTTCACAGAGTTAAACAAATGGAACATAAAAGAATGTAGCATATCTTTGCAATCATTAAGCAAATATTCCACACTAGAAGCGAATGTAACACATCTTCAGCTAATATTCCACAACAATCTGTGGCAAGGCCTACTATTATAACTCAAATATAATGTTTTGCTGTGTTTGTTTTGTTATTGTGTTGCTTGGAATTAAAGCCAGAGCTTTGGATCTGTTAGGAAAGTAAACACTCTACCACTGAGCTACCTTTTATTTTTATTATGTTTATTTAGGAGTGGGCTGGGCATGCCACGATGTGGTGGGCTGAAAACATGTTGCAGGAATTAGTTCTCCCCACCAAGTGAGATCTGAGGATTGAATTTAGGTTGTCAGCTTCAGTGACAAATGAATGCTTTCATCCATGGAGCCACCTCCCACCAGTCCTCTTTTTATTTTTAAGGCAGAATCTTCCTAAATTGCTGAGGCTAGTCTTGAACTTTTGATTCTTCTGCTTTAGCAGCCTCCCGGGTAGCTGGGATTACAGGCATGTACCACTGTACTTACAACAAATGTAGTTTTAAAAGATGCTTTAGTAACCAAATATGGTGAATTTTGTATACATTTTAACATTTGTCCTAAATATTTTTGAAGCTACTTAATATATCTCCTTGTCATATAGCATCTCTTAATATTAACAACATAAAATTGTAACTTTCCAATAAATCAGCATGTCTATGGTAGATATACATAGAAACAAATAGGTAAAGGTAGATGGGTTTTCTAAGAATTTTACGACTGGCATTTTTATTACATAAACATATAAAGTTGTCTAATTTTAAGTTATAGATGTGTCTTCGGAATTTTATTGACTCATTATAGTCATGTCATTTTTCAATTTACATGTTCACATCATTCATGAATATGCTGAACTTAATTTACTCAGCACTGAGCATGCTGTGTATCATGCTTTTTTAAAAAGTGCTTTTTTTTTAAAAAAAAGTCAAAATCCCATTACTGGATTTATTTTCCAGTAGAAAGAGACATTAAACTATGAGTGTCATTTTAATGATTTCATAATATGGATATAATAGTATAGTCATCCCTTTGTTCTTGGAAATTGATTCAGGACTCTTTCCCTTATCCTTGCCATCTGAAACCCCAATGAGGGATGCTCACATTGTTTATTATAAATAACACAAGGGATGGGGTATAGCTCAGTGATAATGTGTGTTCTTGGCATGCATAAAACCTTGGGTTGGAGTTTCAACACCAAAAAATAACATTTAAAATGGCAAGCCAGGCATGGTGGCTCATGCCTGAAATTCTAGCACTTTGGAAATAAGTAGGAGGATTGTTGCAAGTTTGAAGGCTAGTCAGTTCCCTGTCTCAAAAAAAGTTTTTTAAGGCATTGTTTTTGTGTAATAGGCACTTTGTTCTTTATACTTTCAGTCATTGCTAGACTACTTACCATAGCTACTTCAGTTAGAATGCTATGTTCAGGAAATAATGACAAATAAAGGTCCATTCTGGACCTAGCTACATAGTACACATCCAAAAGGTGCTGTTAATTTCTTCACATGTTTTCAGTGTGCACTCTGGTTTGTTGAGTGTGTATTTGGTGATTCCCTAACTATTGATATTTAAACTGTCAAAGCTTCTTTTTTCTTTCACCACATCAGGCTACTGAACTTTGCTATCCCTTGATTATACTGTTTTGAATAATGCATTGTGACATATATTGCTTTATAAAATAATCCCACAAAATTCTGGCTCTTTGGAAATGAATAGTTTCCGAAAAACAGAGTGATCCCAGACTACTCCTAGCTGACTCTTTTTGTTATTGTGTATGTTTGCTGTGTGTTTTGCTTACATGTTTGCCTGGGCACCAGCTGCATTTCTGGTACCTGCAGAGCCAGAAGAGTACATCAGATCCCTTGGTATTGGAGTTCTGAGTGAGTCAAACCCAGGTCCTCTGGTATAGCAGCCAGTCCTCTTATCTGCTGAGCCATCTCTCTCTAGCTCCTCTTCCTAGCCGTGGTCCCTGGTGCTGTCTAGCAAACTAACTGACCTATATTGTAGCCTATACCTGAAATCTGCCACAATTTTCTCAAATCTGATTGTATATGAAGTCTATTTCTTTGGGAAGTGACCAGGAGTGATTTAGTTTAATTCCATGTTTTCTCCAGTACTCTGGAACTAGTGATGGGAAAATGTGAGCTTTTCCCTGGCTGATACCACAGCTACGGAAGCTGAGCTCTCAGCAAGAGCCAGTAGCAGCTCATTGTCATATTCTTATAAGCTGGGGGAAAAGTGACAAGAGCCCCTGTATTTTCTTAATGTTATGCCCAAGTTATGGCCTTTGATTGAGGATGGGATGGTGTTATAATGAGGTGGGCGGGCGTCCTGCTGCCCGGCTAGCTTAATCC
This sequence comes from Ondatra zibethicus, assembly GCA_004026605.1. Lineage (NCBI taxonomy): Eukaryota > Metazoa > Chordata > Mammalia > Rodentia > Cricetidae > Ondatra > Ondatra zibethicus. Next base: position 31,594 of record PVIU01006536.1, read on the forward strand.
CCGAAATAACCACACAGAAATTGTATTAATTACTGCCTGGCCCATTATATCTAGCCTCTTCTTGGCCAACTCTTACATCCTGATCTACCATTTCTACCAATCTGTGTAACACCATGAGGTTGTGGCTTACCAGGGAAAGAGTCTAACCAGCATCAGTCTCAGGTAGGAGCTTTATGATACCTGCCACACTGTCCTTCTTCCCAGCATCTTGTTTGGTCTACTCCACCTATCTAAGTTCTGCCCTATCAAAAGGCCAAGGCAGTTTCTTTATTCAACCAATGAAAGCAACACATAGAAAGAAGGACCTCCTACACCATTTCCCCTTTTCTGTTTAAACAAAAAAGAAAGAAGGACCTTCTACACCAGGATGGCATCTTTCCATTTAAAACTGATCTCTGCAAACATTTGACAGGAAATAAAGTACCTCTCCCTATTCAGTGTTGGGCCTAAAACCTTTTCTTTTTAAGTTTGATAGCTAAGGAGTGCATATTAGTAGCAGCAGTTATCAACCAGTCAGAGGGATTTACTTAGCGGTAACCACATTGTTTTAACCACACCATGGAGTGGCCACAGGTTTCTGTGAAAATAGCCTGTTTCCATCTCGACCTAAAATTTACTTTTTGCTTGGTTGAGAAAAGCCTGGAGATTCCTGATCATTGAGCCTCCACTCCCATTTTGAGGTGTGAATGAGGACGCAGGGTAGTTACTGCTGTTTGAAACTCTTGCATCTTGTAGATCCAGTCTTAAATGTTTTTCTGAAAAAACTAGGATATTTTCAAATTGTGTGCTCACTAGGAAATGTGTTTTTGAAACAGTTTCACTATATTGCTAGCCTGGGACTTGCTCTATAGACCAACTGTTTTCAAAACATTGAGATCCATCTGTCTCTTCTCAGATGCTAGGATTAAAGGTTTGTGCCATCACCCAGCTTAAAGATTTATTTTTTTAATTTTATGTGTATAACTCTTCTATGTTTTTGTATCACAGGTATGCAGTGCCGTTGGAGGCCAGAAGAGAGCATCAGGTCTCCTGAAATTGGAATTACAGACAGTTGTGTGCCACCATGTGGGTGCTAGGAATTGAGCCCACGTCCTCTGGAAGAGCAGTAAGTGCTCTTAACCACTGACTCCCTTTGTGTGGAATTTTATGCAAGTACGGTATAAAATGTAAAAATGGGTATCTAGAGAGATTTAGAGCACTTGTTCTTATAGAGGACACAGGTTCTATTCCCAGGACCCACATGGTGACTCACAAACCGCCTGTAACTTCCATTCCAGGGGATCTGATGCCCTCTTGTGGCTCTGCAGGTACCAGGCACACATATATGGTACACACGCACATGCACACACACAGAGGTAAAACACCCATGCATATAAAATGAAATAAACTTAAATTTTTTTTATTGGAAAATAGGTAGAGTCTTATTTTTGGCAATGTAGAAATAGAAGATACTGTGGGGGGATATGAAAGAGGAATGACTAATTCTACTGTCAGAAGGTTGTGTTTGTGCTATGTCCTGAAAGATTTTGTAATTAATAATTACAACTAGTAAGGTTCTGTTATTAGCAGCTTTTCATGCATTTAATGTTCAGAGCAGCTCTTTAAAGTATAATTACTGTTTCTGACTATCACTTTGTAGACGGAGGCTTTGAGCACTAAGAATGTCTCCTCAGGTCACACAATGTACAGTGGCAGGCTGTGGCTTCCCAGGCTGTTGTGTGACTCTAAAGTTTGTGTTCTTAACTTTCACATTGCAGTGCACAAACTCTGTTCTTTCCAGAGAGAAAGATGGAAAAGGCTTCATGAGAGGAGTATTTTTGCCAAGCTGTCAAGTTTTATGGCTGCCAAGTTTTTTTGTTTTGCTTTGTTTTTCCAGACAAGATTTTTCTGTGTAGCCTTGGCTGTCCTAGAACTCACTCTGTAAACGAGGCTGGTCCTGAACTCAGATATCTGCCTTATCTCTGCCTCCCAAGGGCTGAGATTAAAGGTGTGTGCCACCACTGTCGGCTGGTAAAAACCGAATTTTTAAAACATTGCAATTCTCTCTGGGAGTTTATATTAGATTGATAGAATTGTGATAATTAATACTCTCCTTTCCTTTCCCTCCCCTTCCCTCATACTACAAATCATTGCATCCCAACTGTTTCTTTTCACTTAAAGATATCAGTTAAGGTTGAGAGATGGCTCAGCAGCAGTGAAAGGCTAAGGCTCATAACCAAAACGTCAGTTATTTATTATGTGCTGTAACCTTAGTCTGTAAGAGCATGGTTGCTATTTGAATGCTGAAATGAACAGTGTGTTTATGATAGATAGTTCTTTATAACTTCAGAGAAAGCTTGAGATCAGACATTTCTAAAGCTTCCTAAGATCCTCAAAGTGGATCAAAAAGTTTTCCTGAAAGCTCTAAGTGGGAACTTTTTGCTTGTTAAATAGATGACATTTGGGCTGGGGGTGTAGTTCAGTTGATAGAGTGCTTGCCTGCAGTGTTATAAGCCCCTGAGTACAATCCCTAGTGCTGTATAAACTAGATGTAGTTGTGCACAATTTTAATCCCAGCCTTCAGGAGGTAGAATCAGGAAGGACCAGAAGTTCATGGTCATCTAGCCTCAACTACATAGTAAATTTGATACCCTGTTTGGGAGGAAAATGACTTTTAAGAAATTTTGGCCAGGCAGTGGTGGCATACACATTTAATTCCAGCACTCAGGAGGGAGAGGCAGATGTATCTCTGGGTTCAAAGCCAGCCTGGTCTACAAAGCGAGTTTCAGGACATCCAGGACTGTTATACAGAGAAACCGTGTCAAAAGAAAAAAAATCTAAATAAATAAACAAATAAATAAATTTTGGTGGCGCCATGCCTTGCCATACTGGCACACACTTTTAATTCCAGCACCCAGGAGGCAGGGGCATGTGGCTCTCTGTGTTCGAGACTAGCTTGATTTATAGATCCAAGTTCCAGGATGTCCAGGGCTACATAGGCAAACTCTGTCTTGAAAAACAAAAAAAAATTAAAAAGAAAAAGAAAGAAGCTTTGATGGTAATTTGTAATGTTTCCTATACTTGTGTCTGATTTCTGTTTTAAAAAAGTTTAAGTTTTCACTTTGCTAAAAATAGTCTTAAAATTTTTAAGTATTTTAATAACATCAAACCTTTTAGCTGTATAGTTTTTAATACAGTCTCCTCAAATTCTGTAATGTCTTTGCCCTCTGCTTGAGTCTGTTTACTAGTTCTTCCTTTTTTTTTTTTGATTTCGTTTGTTTTGAGACAGGCTCTTACTTCTGACTAGTCAGATAAGGCTGGCCTTGAACTCACAGAAAGTACACGCTCTTCTGCCTTCCAGGTTCTGAGATTAAAGAACTCTGCCTACGTGGCCAGAACTTGCTCTTGAGTGAGACTATTGCTCTTTTTTTTCCCTTCATGAGTGCCCAGATGTTACAAAGCTTATTTTAAAAATGATAGGAGCCAGGTATGGTGGAGCACATCTTTCATCTTAGTGCTTGGAAGGCAGAGACAGATGGATCTCTGTGAGTTCAGTGCCAGCCTTGTCAACATAGCAAGTTCTAGGACAGCCAGAGCTACATAGTGAAATCCTGTTTTATAGAAATAAGTAAAAGTGTAATATTCTTGAAATAATTGCTTGTTTTGCAGTGCATACACCATGTGTTAGGAAATCCAGGCTAGAGGGTAGCAGATAAATTTTGGGAGGGCTGTCCAGCTCATGTTGTCTCTTAGTGCTTCTATTTTGCCTGTTAACAGATGTGAGTTAAGTCACATTCGACTTGCTTGAGCCAATTAGCTTGTCTCTGAGGTATTTAAATTTTAGCACCCCCCCCCAAGGTCTTAATATGTAGCCCTGCATGGCCTCAAACTCAGAGATCCACCTACCTCTTCCTCCTGAACTCAAACCTCTTCCTCCTGCATTCTGTGATTAAAGGTATATGCCACCACATACAACTAAAACTTAAATTTTTTACATCAAAGTTTAGGGTTTAGTGGTTAGAGCTGTATCACGTTATCAGAGGTACTCCAGGAAAAAAGACCCAATTATCTCTATTTTGAAATAACCCACAGTATGTTAAATCCTATCTTAATGTCCTGTAGTGCCAACTTCTACATCTGTACACTTTAAGACCTAGCTTTCTTCCTCTTTTTTTGTGGGACAGTGTTGTGTGCATGCTTGTGAGTTGTGTGTATGTATCTGTAGGTTAGAGGAAAATTTGGAAAAGTCAATTCTCTCCTACCATGTGGATTCTGGGGATCAATCTCAAAGTTATTAGGCTTGGTAGCAAATGCTTTTTCCATTTGAGTTATCCTACTGAGCTTCTGCTAATACATTTTAGGACAGTATTATTGTTGGAAATTGAGGTTCTAAAATTAAAGTTGAGTTTGAGACTACTCTAAATCCTAAAATACTTGGTTTTGACATGTTTAATTTTTATCTTTTTCATCATTTTTTTTTTATTTGGTTTTTCGAGACAGGGTTTTTCTGTAGCTAGCTTTTGTAGACCAGGCTGGCCTCGAACTCACAGAGATCCTCCTGCCTCTGCCTCCCAAGTGCTGGGATTAAAGGCGTGCGCCACCACCGCCTGGCTTTTTTCATATGTGAGTTCATATGTGCCTCTGCCCTGTTGTGTCTGGAAAAGTTGTGTCTTGAAGTCGTCCACCATCTCTGGCTCTTTCTATCCCCTCTTCTGCTTAGATCCCTAAGCCTTGAGGGGAGAGGTATGATACAGATGTCCCATTTAGGGCTGAGTACTCCAGAATCTTTTATTCTCTATCTTTTATTCTCATACATTGTTGTATGTCTCTATGTTAATTTTCATCTATTCCTAGAAGGGTTGAGTAATGTGGACTGATGTTTGGGTTTAGCAGTAGATCATTAGGAATCATTTTATTGCTGTGTTCAGTTATCAGAATAATAGTAGATTTTCCTAACCTTGATCTATATAGGTCTACTTAGCTAGCCACAGGCTCTTGGTCTTATTGACAGTGTCAGTATGTATTCTGCCTCATGGAGCAGGCCTTAAAATTAGAAAAGTAGTTAGTTACTCCCATAGCATTTGAGCCACTACTGCACTGGTGGGCATATCTTGCCAGGCAGGTCATTATTGTAGGTAACAGGCTTCACAGCTGAGTGAGATGGATGCTCGCTTTTGTACTCTAGTGCCGCTGTGAAAGCTAGTCAGTAGGGATGAAGCAATCAGTTGAGTATCATATTGATTTTTCCATGTTCTATGGTTTCGATAATGTGGCTCTTCAGCAATAGGGTTAAGCATTGATAATAACTTACACTGTTGGGGGGTGGGCGCGTGTCTCTAGGACTCTATTAGCCAACAGCTCAAAACAAAAATCCTGTTGGTACTGGGTTTTTTATTTGGTAGCATGTGATATCTAGTTAGGGTATTGTCGCACTGTTATATACTAGTTCCATTTAAACTCTTCTTTATGTGTATCTTTTAGGAAGTGCTACAGTAGTAGGTTTCCATATGACTTTTTCAGAAAGGCTTTAGTATTAGTTATCCCTCCCCATATTCCTTCCTTTACTATTCCTTCTCGTCCCCTGCCCCTTTAATCTTTTCCTCTCCTTTTTATTTTTTTATTTTTTCTTTTTTTGACACAGGGTCTTTTACTTTATAGTTCAAGCTGGCCTCAGGCTCTCTCCTCGTGCCTCAGCCTCCTGAGTACTGACATAGGTGTACATCACATCCTCTGTTTAAGTGGAAGCCTGTTTTCTTGGCCTGAAAAGTACTTGTTAAGAGAAAGTGAACCAGCTGGAAACAGCCAAATGTAATGCTGGCCTTTGTTTGTTTGTTTCGAGACAGGGTTTCTCTGTAGCTTTGGAGCCTGTCCTGGAACTAGCTCTTGTAGACCAGGCTGGCCTCGAACTCACAGAGATCCACCTGCCTCCTGATTAGAGGCATGCGCCACCACCGCCCGACTGTAGTGCTGACTTTTAATAGGTGCTTTGAGAATAGGAACTACTTTTGTGTTGTTGAGATTTTCATGGGTGAATATATGCTGTTTGACATTTGAATAATTAAAGTTTTTATAGTGAAGCTTTTTTCCCCTTAAAATAATGCCAATTTTATAGAACTCAGGATTATACCTTTGTGAAAAACTTGGTTATATGTTTGTTTTTATTTCTTTGGGTAACTAGAATTGTATGAGGAATTAAGGCTTTGTTTTTAAACATAGAGATCTCTGCATGTAGGAATATGCTTTACAGGTTTGATTATACTTGTCTTTGGAATTTTTTTAAGGTTACGTTACCTTTTTTTGACATTGCTAAATTTTTCTTATGTTTTCAGAATGAAACTAGCGATCGAGAAGATGGCTTGAACAAGAGACTTAATGGAACAGACTCTGAGAATGATGAGCCCTCCAATCTTAATGCCAGTGATTCTGAAAGTGAGGAACTTCACAGGGCAAAAGACAGTGACTCTGAATCTGAGGAGCATGCAGAGTCTCCTGCCAGTGATTCTGAAAATGAAGACGTCAACCAGCATGGGAGCGACTCTGAAAATGAAGAACTTCTTAATGGACATGCAAGTGACTCAGAAAAGGAAGAGGTTAGAAAGCATGCTGCCAGTGACTCTGAAGCTGAGGACACTCTACAGCCTCAGGTCAGTGAGTCGGACAGCGAAGATCCCCCAAGGCCCCAGGCCAGTGACTCAGAAAACGAGGAGCCTCCCAAACCTCGTATAAGTGACTCAGAAAGCGAGGAGCTCCCCAAACCTCGGATCAGTGACTCAGAAAGTGAGGAGCCCCCAAGGCCACAGGCCAGTGACTCGGAAAGTGAGGAGCTTCCTAAACCCCGAATCAGCGACTCGGAAAGTGAGGAGCCTCCAAGGCCACAGGCCAGTGACTCGGAAAGTGAGGAGCTCCCCAAACCCCGAGTCAGCGACTCAGAAAGTGAGGAGCCTCAGAAAGGACCTGCTAGTGATTCAGAAGCCGAGGATGCCTCCAGATCCAAACACAAGCCAGAGTCAGATGACAGTGATGCAGAGAATAAGAGGGAAGATTCGGAAATGCAGAATGAGTCAGAGGGCCATGCGGACAGAAAAAGACTCCACAGCTTTGACAGTGAGGAGGAGGAAGAACCGAAAAGGCAAAAAATGGATAGTGATGAAGATGAAGAAAAGGAGGGGGATGAGGACAAAGTAGCAAAGCGGAAGGCTACTGTGCTTTCTGATAGTGACGATGAAGAAAAAGCATGTAAGGAAGTTTATTAGGCTGTAGCTTTTCTTACTGTCTGTATTTATAACTGAATTAGTGGATCCTTTTCTGCTATATTTTAGTGTACATTAATTGTGATGTTAATTTCATTATAGCCTTTTCACATAGAAATACATAGTATTTTTTAATCATACTTAACCTCATTATCCTGTCATATCCCACTCCCACTACTCCCCTTATATCTTCTTATTTTTTATGGATATTTTTTGTTTTTGTCTTGTTTTTGTAACCAAATGAGTTTAATTAGAAGTCATGTACCTTACTGTGGCTCTACCACTGAAGAAAAAAATTCCTCCTTGGCTGGGGTCCTCTGTGACTGCTAGTTCACATTTCACTGGGACAGGAACTGAGCCTCAGAAGTCCTTCTTTGTTGGCTGTTACACATTTTTGAATGCCCACATCCAGCAGGGTTTGGAGGGATTCTATTTAGAGACTGTAACTCTGAGGAGTGTTAGTCTTTGCTGCCTCAGACTCCATTTTCACAGCTAATACTTTTTACTTAATATCTTTTTGTGCAACTTGTCTTTTTAGACAAAGCAATACATTCCTTTGTAGTGACAGTTGTTGCAGGAGAAAATACTGTACATATGGTCATATTATTTGATTGAGTTTTTGTTTCCAACATCCCCCCCCAAAATCTCAATGTTCTTGCTTTTTCTTCTGTATTGCTTTTTCCATTCAGATTTCTCATCTATTTTGTAGACTTTTACCCATGTGTGTTGCTAACTCTGTTCTCTGGGAGTGGATTAAATTTATTATGCTTTATATCCTTTCAGATTATTGATCATTTTTATGAAAAAGGTTTTGAAATTTTTGTCTGGCATTATAGTTGCTTCAGTACCTTTTGATTTTGTTAGTTGAGTCATGTGGCCTTGCTCTTTCACATTTCTTGTATTTTTGTGTGGTGATTTACGTACTTACTGGTTTGGATATCTTTTCTTCGTTGGGGCGGGAATCATTTTACTGAGCAGTTTGCTCCCGAAGGCTCAGTCCCATCCTAGTAAGTGAGGAGGAGACAGACTGCTGTAGCAGTGACATCATCAAACCACACAAGATCTAGAAAGAGGCTTAAACTTAGTCCTTGCACCTAATACAGCAGTGGGCAGAAGACAGGAAATGACAAAACTACTGTGGAGTACTCTGTGAAGTTAGAAATTACCCAGGGCAAGTGTGGAAATGATCAGTGGGGAAAGGAAGGCAGGGAAGGAGAGGAAAAGAGAAATAAGGCATAATAGAGGAAAGCTGGTGACATTTTATAGAGGAAGACAAAAGAACAAGAAATTAGAGAAAAATTTAAAAGAAAACTAACACTTTAGTAATAAAAACCTTTAAAAACAAAATTAGATAAATGTAAGAATGGGAATTTTAAAGATTTCTTTTTTTTAAGCCAATAAGGTAAAACCAAAATACTACTGATGGGATGGGGAAAGACAGAAACAAAGGTCAAACAGAAAAATATGAAACTAAGGAAAAGAAAAAATTTTGTTCAAGAATGGTAATAAAAATGCATAAGCAAATTAAATGAAGATGTAAAGGGGGATAACCAGAATTAAAAATTCAATACAGTAAAAAAAAATCCTGTTTAAATGTGCAGGAGAAAAAAATTACATGAAAAAAGTTGCTGTATGGATGTAGTTTCTTTATGGTTCCTTGAAAATGCCACTTCTATGCACAGGAGAGGGTCAGTTGAACTTAGTTTATGCTGTGTGTGTTCTGAGATTGTCTGCGTGTCTCGTGTCTACCAGAGTTGTCTACAGTTTTTCATTTTGGTGTATCAGAGTCTCTAACTGGCTTGATCTTTGCATACCATATACGTTTTGCAATCTTAACAGACTCATCAGACTGTTTTAGCTTGGAATGGGGAAGGCAGTATGGAAAGCAACCGCAGCACCTAATTTTTTTTCATTGTTTCTGGTTTTTGTTTTTGTTTTTTTTTTTGAGACAGGATTTCTCTGTGTAGCCTTGGCTGTCCTAGAACTCTGTATATCAGGTTAGCCTTGAACTCAGAACTCAGATCCACCTGCCTCTGCCTCCCTAGTTCTGGGATTAAAGGCGCACTCCATCACTGCCAGGCCAGCTTCCTATTTTTAAGGCCTCCTGAGTACTGGTCACACTGCTGGACAGATGCAGCTGTCACTATCAAGTACACCCAGAAATTTCAGAGCTCTTGGACTCTAGCACAGGGAACAACAGATAGATGATTCCAGACTTTGATCTATTCACTGTCCTCTGGCTCAGAGCTATCAGACTCTGGGGTACTTCTCAGTGATGTTGTCTTTCCCTGTCTTTCCTTGTGCACTTCCTAGCCTGATGCAGCCTTCTGCTGTCTGCACCCTTTGGTCTATTATGATCCAGCTCTCCTTCCTCTTCACCACTGCCTCTCTGGGCCTTCCCTCAGGCAAGGGTGGTGGCAAGCCAAACAGCAACTCCCAGACCTATGGATGTTCCTGATTTCAAGCCCCTGGGGGGAGCTCAGTAACAATAGATTCTCTCTCAAGATTACGCCTGGCTATTGTCCTGTGATTCACGCACGGGTTTCCCTTCCCCTGGAAGAATCATTGTCTTAAACCCCAACTGATTTGGAGCTGTAGACTGTCCTGAAGGTACGACTACCTTACTTTCATCTAGCTTACTTCATCTAACACTGGTTTGGCTGGCTGCTCTGAATTCTTTGTCTTTGTTCCTGTTCCTTCCAGAGTTGTGTCTTATCTTAGGAAAAAGATTTCCCAAGGTTTTCCTTTCTCTTGTTGAGGTACAGTCAACTTTTTCTTATTTAAATCTGTGCTTCACTAGTTTTTACAGAAGCAGCCTCAGGTCCACCATCCTACTCAGAAGTCTGATACTACCATAAGGAACATGGGGAATACACAGTTTAGGTTGAAGGCTGTACAGCACAGAAAGGATGCCCATTCTGCCCAGCAGACTATTAAATTTTCTGTGGTCCCACAAAAGGAAAGGTAGCTACTGATACTTGCTTACATTGATAATATCTTTATCATTTAGCCACTCCTTCCTAGGTAAAGCAGCAGAAAATGTGTAAAATGACTATCAGTGGTACCTATTTGTATGTTTTTGATGCTGAGAATAGAACTTCAGGACCTTGTGCTTGCTAGACAAGTACCCTACTACTGAGTTACACCAGTTGTTTGGGAACTTTCTTCTTTTTCTAATTCATGTGTTAGCTATTTGATTTTTTTCCCCAGTGCTCACATTTTCACAGCCCGTTACACTTAGTAATATATAACAAAATAACACAAGTGATTGTATTTTCTAACAGCAGCAAAGAAGAGTCGAGTTGTCTCTGATGCTGACGACTCTGATAGTGATGTTGTATCAGACAAGTCAAGTAAAAGAGAGAAGACAGCAGCATCTGACAGTGAAGAAGAAGGAGGTAAAGAAGAATCATCTGGAAAGAAGAATGAAGAGAAGGACCTATTTGGGAGTGACAGTGAATCAGGCAATGAAGAAGAGTAAGTGAGAACAAGGGGGTTTCCAGGGTCCTTCAGTAGTGAAGAGGGACTTGATGAGGTGCAAGACCTCAGCTGCCTAGTTGCTTGGCTTTGGCTTTAGGACATCTGTGCTGAAGTATTGTACACACTACAACATGAGTGGGTCTCAATATGTTGACTGAGGAGATTGAAATGAGTGTGTTATGGTTCCATTTATGTGATATTTAAGAGCTGACAAAATTCATGGTGCTGGGGTCAGTGATCATGTTACCTCTGGGTCTTGGTGGTGGACGGCTTATTTAAAAAGGCTGTAAGGGGTTGAGGATGTGGCACAGTCAGTAGAGTGTTGGAAATGAAACAAAATGCCCTCACCTGTGGGTTGAGTGCTGCATGAGAAAACGTCTAGAGAAATAGGCTTCTTTTCTTATGGCACTGGTTATATGAGTGTTTATGTTTGTTAAAGCCCATTGACCTTTGTGCCTAAGGTCTGCACATTTTACTATCCATAAATACCTTGTGTGTAAGATGATACGTATGTAAGTGTAAGAAAGCTGATGGGTGGTTTTATATTTGGTTTTCTAGAAATCTTATTGCAGATATATTTGGAGAATCTGGTGATGAAGAGGAAGAGGAATTTACAGTAAGTTTAAGATAGGGCTATTTTTTATTCTGTACAGGTTGGTTTTTAATAAACTATTGGCTACTTATTACAGTAAATTATCAACAATCTCATTGCAATAGCATTTCCCCAACATTCAGACTCTGGAAGCAATAGGCCTTTCTTAAATTATCACTTAGTATTTTCTCTCCCACCTTCAAAACACAGAAATAGGTTTTTGAATAGCAATTAACTATTTATGGAAGCCATAAGATACATTATACAAGCTACAGTTGAGGCACCTGGACAAACACTGCCAACAGGAGTGGGAAAAGATGTTGGGTTTTAGAAGTGGAAGGAAGTATTAAAGGAGTTATAGTATACAGTTCATGCCCTTCTGAATCCCAAACGAGGGAAAGCCTTCTGCCGTCCTGCCAGTAACTAAAATGTGGCTCCAAGGATCAGGAACCCAATGTGTGCAATGGATTAAAGCTCCAGGTAACTGAGCTAACTACTGGAGTAAATTAAAATACCAAACTGCTTTAACTTATCAATACTGTTTTGGAAGCTTCATCAGAACAAAAAGATTTAATTATGAGTTGGCCTGGGCTCCATTCTGAACTGAGAATTTTACTTAGTACTAAGACTGTCAAACATTGTAGAAAAGCTGTGAATCATGCTTCATTATTCCTCAAGGGAAACTGGATAGGCTTGATGATACCTGCTTACCTCCCCATGGTTCTAGTTCTGCATACCAAGTAATTCAGTAATTGATCAGAGCATTTAAGCAAAAAAAGAACAAAAGCAGACTTACAGCAACACATCCTAGATGATATTTTTTAAAAAATGACATGATAAATGTAAATCATAAAATCAAATGTACTCATGAAGGTACACCTATTTTACACTACATTAAAAAAAAACCTATAGACTGCAAACTGCATGCTTACCATAACATTTCATCTGGGAAAACTGATGAGGGGGTTTCTTGTAAATACTCACTGCTATGATAAAAACAATTATGTGCAAACTGCAAGGTCCCTAATAGCAGTTAACAGTTTATATACAGAAAGATGTCACTATCTGATCAAATATGTAAGAGAAAGAATACCCAGAGTTCATAGCACAGAACAGTAACCACCACAGGCTCCTCCTCCATGGCTCTCTTAGGGCTATTGTTTTAATTGCATTGTTTTGTTTCTGTGGTAGCATTTCTCTAATACTTAGAGCGAAATAGTACAAAGCCTTACAAAGAATAAAAGGATTTCAGGTTGGAGAATTTGGAAAATGCAGGTCAGTATCTCCTACCCTCTGAAGAGTGTGCTGACATGTATGATAAAAGACTAAAGCATGGAAGTTCTCACATGGGCACGGGCTTCCTGGGGCAAAGCCAACTCCCACACTACCGTCTTCATACCTGTTCAGTAGTCTTTAGTGTGAGAAGTCGGGAATTGTTTGTAGAAGGAGATCTGTAAGATGCTTATGATAGCTGGGCTAACTCACTGTACCTTTAGGGTTTTAACCAAGAGGATTTGGAGGAAGAGAAGAATGAAACACAGCTGAAAGAAGCTGAAGACTCGGACTCTGATGATAACATCAAAAGAGGAAAGCAGTGAGTGTTTTTGTGTTGGTTTTAAGAAATTTCAACCAAACTGAGAAAGGCGAAGGTAGAGACTGTTGAGCTTTCCTGTTTCTCGTCTAGGTTCCCAGACTTGGAGGAGTGTGTTTCTTATTTCTCCTTCACCTCCTCAATATACTGTCAGTGAGATGTTCGCTGTTATTTGCTCTGTGCTCAGATGTCTTAAATTATAGATTATATGGTACTTCTAATTTATTTCTGATAAGATAAACTCTACTGAAAAATAATATAAAAATTTTTGAGGGAAAAAAGTTCATTTTGGGTGGCAGGGGAAGCAAATCTAAAGTCAATACAAAAATGTTTCTTAATTATACTCTACTTTTGTTAAAATAATTGCAAACCGTGTCCAGAAAAAGGTGGTACCATGAATGGTGTGATAACTGTGAATGGCTGTTCACAGTTGTGAAGATTATGCTTTCAGTGATGTGCAAGAATTAAGAAGCAGAATTTAGGTGCTACTTTTGAGAAATTTGACCAAAGTCCTGGGGTGGCTGCAATACCCCTTAAGCAAAACAATCAGCTGTTTTCCATGAGGATTCTTCAAGGTCAAAGTACTTTTAAAAAACAGCTGTTCATTCTAATATCTACCCTGTATACAGTAACTCTGCTAAATTCATACAGCAAAGTAGCACTTTGCCAAGCATGGTGGTGCACGCCTTTAATCCCAGCACTCAGGAGGCAGAGGCAGGCGGATCTCTGAGTTCGAGGTCAGCCAGGACACCCAGGGCTGTGTATAGAGACCCTGTCTCAAAACAAAACAAAAGTAGCACTTCTTTGACTCAAGATTAGACAATTTGATGTTCTTAATTGTAATTAAAGAAGGTGTATGATTAAAGAGCTTGATTTTTGTGTTACTGCCTAGTATGGACTTTCTGTCGGATTTTGAGATGATGTTACAACGAAAAAAGAACATGTGTGGCAAACGTAGGCGAAATCGAGATGGGGGCACTTTTATTAGTGATGCAGATGACGTTGTGAGCGCCATGATTGTAAAGATGAATGAAGCTGCTGAGGTAGGATGTCACTTCTAAGTTATCGCCTTCTTTCCCCACAAGATTGATAGTGTGGTATCTTTTTTCCTTAAATGTTTAACTTTAGACTACTGTAAAAGATTTGTTGCTTTCTGTGATAAAGTATGTACTTGCTAAAGTTTAATCCTATAAATAATCTTAATTTTCAAAATTTAGCTTAATGGTTAGAAAAAAAGTTAAGTAAAAATGAATCTTTTTTTTAAGTGAATGGGAGGTTTTTTGTCATAGCTACCTTGGTCCACTACCAAGGTTGATGTCTATTTAAATACAAAATATGCTAAAAAGTCATTTATTTTACCCCTGATCAATAGATTGTAGCTGACTCATTGTGCTGGAATATATATTCCAATAATTTCGAAATAGATATATATCTATTGAATTATTGAAAATTGGCAAATGTGTTTAAAAACTAATTCTGATCCTTGAGAACTTGCAGAGATGCTTTTGTTTTTTGTTTTGAGATGCTGGGAACTGAAACCAGGCACTTGGCAGCCAAAGGCAAGTGCTCTACCACTGAGCTTCACCACCAGCCCCTTGCTGAGATATTCCATGGGGTTTGATGATCTCTCTTGGTTTTATTTGAAACAGTTTGAGCGTGACAAGAGAAATAGGTAGATGTATAGTTAAATGAACAACCCTGTGTTTGTTTGTTGAAATGTACATTGGATATGCTATTGTATATTTGTAGAATTTACTATTTTTTTTATAATTAAAAAAAGTAGAAATTTCCCAAGTAATATTTTTGGTAATAGGCCATACTTTCCTTGCTCATGGAAAGATAATTCTTGAAGATAAACCAGACTTTCACAGCTATATACTGTTCCTTGAATGAATTCCAAAAGCTTAGAAAACTTTTTAGTACTATAAATGAAGTTGTCTCTCAGTTCTGATTGTTAAAAAGGAATGTAACAATATTTGTGGGTTTGATTGACTGGACAGATTGAGTTTGGCTTTGTGTAAAACAGCTCCTCCTTTCAGAAAAATTACATTTCCTTTGAGTAATTATTTTAAGGTTCAGAATTGTAGTAATTGTTATAATTGTGTATTAAAAGTTAATATTGCTTTATTTTAAACCCTTTTTTGGGGGGGTATTCTGTTTTCTGAATAGGAAGACAGGCAATTGAATAATCAAAAGAAGCCAGCACTGAAAAAATTAACCTTATTGCCTACTGTGGTTATGCACCTTAAAAAGTGAGTATTTTGTTTTCCTGGAAAAAAAATTCCTTTTAATAAAATGATATTCAAGGTGGGTAGTGGTGGTGCAATCCTTTAATCCCAGCACCCTAGAGGCAGAGGCAGGGAGATCTCTGATTTCAAGACCAGCCTGGTCAACAGAATGAGTTTCTGGGCAGCTATAGCTACACAGAGAAACCCTGTCTTGAAAAATAAAAACAACAAAAAAGGCAAACTAATTCTGACCTATAAAGTGGTTTTCAAACTGTACACTGTTGTTTTTGAGCTATTGAATAATTATGACCATCTGTTGGACCACAGAAAATCAGGATGAGTAAATTTTTCTCAATTATGGTTCTCTATAAATTTTTGTTTGCTTGTTTGTTTGATTTTTGAGACAAGGTCTCTCTATGTAGCCCTGGCTGTCCTGGAACTTCCAGGCTGGCTTCAGACTCACAGAGAGCCACCTGCTTCTGCCTTCTGAGGGTTGGTAGGCATGCACCACCACTGCTTGGTTTCTTAAACCTTAGTGCTTTTTACAAACAGAAAACTGGTAATATTAAAGAAAACCTGGAAATTTACTAATTTTATTCTTTGTAGACAATTGAGACCTTGTAAATTTTTATCTATTTTTCCCAAGATAGTAGGAAACAGCAAATCTTGGGAGATGTTGGAGTTCATGTTGTACAGATTTATTTGACTTGTACATCACAGTTATTGCTCTGCTTTAATGATGCTCTTCCGAAATCCTTGTTGAGAAATTCTTTGATTAGTTTACTCATAGTCAGAAGCAGCTTTGTTTTCTCATTGAATAAAGTTATAGCCTAGTTTTGGAGTAGAAGAAATGCCTTAGCATACCAGTGAGCCAGCTTGAAAACTATTTTCTCCATTGTGACAGGCAAAGTTATTTTGAAGATTTCACATAGATATGTTACATTTTCTAATTTATTCCATTGCATAAAGCAGAATTTAAATAAATATTGGTATTCAATTGAGATATTGTTCCCCCTTCAGGAAAACTATATTTTCTTTGTTTTCTGAGAGAATAGCACAGTTGTTTTCCCCACTCTGAAACAAAATATAGGTTGTTTTTTGTTTTTGTTTTTTTTGGTTGTTGCTGTTTTTTTAGTTGTAATATTGAGCTTCATTTTTTTTGACTATCATTGATACCAGTTTTAATATATTTTATTAAACCTGCATATCTTAGTGAGTTACCTTTGAGTGTAAGCTAACTTTTATGCTGCTTTTGAAACTAGGAGTTGAGTATATAAATAATTCTTTAAAAGCAGTTTTTTTAAACATCACTATGTAAGTAAAATCAGAGGGTATAGGCTTGGCATTATCGTGTTCATCAATATTATCATTATTTTTGCAGGCAGGACCTTAAAGAAACATTTATTGACAGTGGTGTGATGTCTGCCATCAAAGAATGGCTTTCACCTTTACCAGATAGGAGTTTGCCTGCACTGAAGATTCGGGAAGAATTGTTGAAGATTCTGCAAGAGGTTAGCACAGATAATGTATAATTCATTAAATATCTAATGTGGTTTCTATAGTCAAGACCTGTATTTTTGTACCATTTACTTATAAATTTGTTCTGCTACAGCCTGCCAAAAAGGGGATTTTGGGAAAAGAGACTGTACGTAATAAAATGAACATAAAAAGATAAACCTTACAAAATTTAGTTGACGGCAGTTTTCAAGGAAAGAGTTCTTAGTGTAGCTATGGGTTTCTTTGAAGAGCAGTCTGGCAATGAGCATGTAAGAGGCACTTGAAGTAGAAAGTATGTTACATTTAGAGATTATAAACTTGAATTGGAATCTCTAGTTGGGGTCCCTTTTTGTATGATTAGGACTGTTGTAATGAGGGGCCCCTTGTTCTATCCCGCCTGGCTCCCAGTGTGTACTCGAAATAATTACACGGAAACTGTATTCATTGAAATACTGCCTGGCCCATTAGCTCTAGCCTCTTATTGGCTAACTCTCACATATTTGTTTAACCCATTTCTAATAATCTGTGTGTTAACACTAGTCGTGGCTTACCGGGAAAGATTCAGCATCTCTGACCTGGCAGGCTTCATGGCGGGCAGCTCTCTCTGGCTCTGTCCCCTTCCCAGCATTCTCTTCTCTTTATCCTATCTATCTAAGTCCTGCCCTATCAGAAGGCCAAGGCAGATTCTTTATTAACCAATAAAAGCAACCCAAATACAGAAGGACCCTCCTACACCATAGGACACCTTAGACAAGTTGCTTAACGTCTGAAGAACCTGTGTGTCAAACACTGTGCTAGGTGTTCTGTGTCTGTATTGGCTTTTCCGTCTTTCACAGTAAACTTGTAAGATAGGAGTAATGCCTCCTTTTTATAGATGAGGACACTAAGACAAGTTAAATGATTTATCAGAGGTCATGCAGCTAGCTGGTGGGTTTGCATAGCTTCAGGCTTAGGTCCAAGGCCTGAGCTGAACTGCTGCCTTCTTAAGTATGCGTAATTGGTATTCCCTCACATTGTTATATATCTTACTTCACTAATACTGAAACCTTGACTTTTGATGTCAGCCCAAAGGATGTTCTATGTCTTTCTAGATCCTAAAAATGGAATTTTATATTAGTTCTAATGTGAACAAATGAGGCCTTGGAGATCTCTAAATTAGCATGCCTCCTAGCTCCCGAGTAATTAATATGCATGTATGTGTTTTTGTTCCCCAGTTACCTAGTGTGAGCCAGGAGACCCTGAAGCATAGTGGGATTGGACGAGCAGTGATGTATCTGTATAAACATCCCAAGGAATCAAGGTCCAACAAGGATATGGCAGGGAAATTAATCAGTATGTAAAGTTTGCTTTTTATTTGTTTAATGTCTATAGAGGGAAAGATGTGCATATATAAAAACTATATTTTCCCCAATATTTGTTTACAACAATTCAGTAAAGTGGAATAGAAGAATTTTAGTGCCTATGCATGATTACTTTTTTCTCATATACTTAAAATGCTCTTGTTCATTTAAATATGTTTTCCAGTATTTACTATAGCGATTAAAAGCATATGTCTTTAGCTGTGGACCAAGAATGTGGAGAGAGGGTAGAATGGACGCCCTATAATTAGCCATGCCTAGTTCATAGTGTTGACTCCACCACCTTCCTGCAAATCCTCAGCTAGTGACTTAAGCTTCAAGCTTGGTCTCCACCTCTATAATAAAGGGATTTTAATAATTGTTTTCTTTGGGTTATTATAAAGATTAAATGAGAGAATATGTAGAGAGCATTACTGTCAAGGAAGTTAGCCACTATTGCTGTTGTTAGCCTGTGAGACCTTTTCTTATGCTTACCTGTTTATGCCAGTGAAATCTAGATCCTAACTGAAGTACATACTGATATGAACTCTAGGTTTGTTTTCATTCTTCCTGTGTTCCACATTTTAAAAGAATACTCTATAAATAATATTGCCCAGTACTAGGGTGTGATTATTTTAAAACCCAGGAGAAATACTATTTTATGTACTAAATTATTTTACTCTATTTTATTATTTTACTATAGATGAGTGGTCTCGGCCTATATTTGGGCTTACCTCCAACTATAAAGGAATGACAAGAGAAGAAAGGGAGCAGAGAGATCTAGAACAAATGCCTCAGCGACGAAGATTGAGCAGGTATGAGGGAACAGGTATGATGCACAAGTGTAATTTAATGTAGCAGTGTGTGGGGCAGACCTTTCTGCGACAGCTGGATGCAGTGTGTTCCCTCACAGTGCTGGAGTGCTAGAGAGTGTAGAATTTTATCCATTTGCAAAAAAAACAAGTTTCTCAGTCCCAGTTTCAAAACCCTAGGAGAAAAAAATATTGTTGGTTCAATCTATCAGTATTCTGGATACATCCTGGGAGGGCGGGTTATCGGTAACAAGTATAGCTTGTGTAGAACACCCGGAATGAAACATACTGCATGAATGAATATTAAGGTGAACAAATTTTAAAAGAATTACAAGTTCTCAGGGCAGCAAGAACACTCAGAAGGTAAAGGCACTTGCTGTGAGACCTGAGAGATCCCAAGAACCCAAGTTAAGTCAGAAAGAAAAGTTATCCTCTGACTGCCACTGTATACCCTCATGTATGCGTGTGTACGCACACACACACAGTTTTTTTAAAGTGCTTTCTATGATTCAATATAACGGTACTTAGTATAGTATAAATTTGATATTTTGATGTGCTTTTCCTAGTTGTAAGACTTTAAGACCCAGGTGTCTCACTGTTTGTTCTTTTCCCAGCACTGGTGGTCAGACACCGCGAAGAGACTTGGAGAAGGTGCTGACAGGAGAGGAAAAGTAAGAGTTTTGTCTTGATTTTTCTTAGCATGTATAGAGGATTTCTGTTTTTCACTTTATTATAAGAACAGTATTAAGTTATGTGTTCCCATTGACAAAAGGTAATTTTTTTTTCAACTTAATGTTTATTGAGTAACTACAAAACAATGTATTGGGTGCTCTGAAAATTAAGAAAATAGTTCATTTAGTAAGCATTTTATTGGTGCTTGTTAAGTGCTAGATTCCTTTTTAAGTTTAAAGCTTAAAGCATACAAAAGAAACTTAAAAATTTCCCTTGTTATTAAGTATAGTTTCATGCAGGGAGGTAGACCATGTGTGCGTTTGCGTGCAGTCCTGTTTTCAGAGTGGCAGGGAGAAGGTGGCTTACAATGGAAGACTCCAGTCAGTATGTAGACAGCGATACTGCCATCCACTAACTAAGTCGACTTGAAGAAATTGGTAATAAGTTACTTTTCAAGCTATTCACTATAAGATATTTAATGAGGTACTCTTAGAAAAACCATGGGGTCTAGTCAGATTAGACACAGATTTGATGGTTGTCTCCATAGTTGGGGAAAATGTCCAGTTTACAGTCTAAACTATGAAATTAACTAACCAGTTTGGCAGAGAAGTGTGGCCGAGGAGCCAGTAGAGATGTGTTCATACTGGGACAGAGCCTGGACGTTTGCTCCCTACTCCCAGAAAGTGTAAGTCTGCTCTCCCCATATTCTTTGGGGAGTTCCTAAAGATTGAGTGGCTTGGGTCTGGAGCGATGGCTCAGTGGTTGGAGTACTGGCTGCTCTTCCAGAGGACCTGGGTTCAAGTCCCAGCACTCACATGGCAGCTCACAACTGTCTGTAACTCTTGTTCCAGGGATCTCACACCCTCACACAGATTGCAGGTAGAACACCAATGTACATAAACCATAAATGAAAATTATTTTGAAAAAAAAATTAGCTTAAATGCCCAGACACTGACAGAAGAATTGTGACCTTAGTGTAGCTTGGTTATTTTCAACATTGTCTAGAACTAAATGTAAGCACAAATGAGACAAGTAAACTGAGAAGTGTAAAGGCGATAAGGTAAATAGATTATATCAGTCAGTACCCTCACTGTGATAACAACTATAGTTTGGAAAGTTGTTACTAATGAGAGAGATACTGGGATCTCTATTATTGCTAGGGAATTTGTAGTTACCTCACAAGTTTTCTCCAAGAATGGAGGATCACTTTGACAACCTTATTTTCCCTCATCTCGTAGTGATTCTTTAGACTAGTTAGAGAACTTAGGATTCAGAGTACTCTTTGAGTTGCAGAGACTGGCTCAAGAGCACTTACTATTATTGCAGAAAACTTACATTCAGTTGCTAGCTCTCACATTGTGGCTCACATTGTTTGTAACTCCAGTTCCAAGGGGCCTGACTTCCTTCTCTAGTAGTACATGTGCATATATGAAGGCAAATGCTTCAAACACATAAATTTAAAAGCAAAGTTTTCTTGAAACTAGCCTTGGAAAGTACAGGGCATGGTTACATCTGAAGCCGAGAAGCAAGAATTCACATAAAGAGGAAATTGGCATTGAATGAGTAGTGCACACATTATAGCAGTATGTCTGATGGAATGACGGGAGGTAGGGCATTATTGGTTAAGATTTGAAACATTGCAGCTGAATGGAATGGGTCTAGGAATACAGGGGTGAAATCTCACTTAGGCTGTGCTGTGGCCAGCTAAATAAGCAGTTTTTCTTTCCTTCTTCAGGGCTCTTAGACCTGGAGATCCTGGCTTCTGCGCCCGTGCTAGAGTCCCAATGCCATCAAACAAGGACTATGTTGTCAGACCCAAGTGGAATGTAGAAATGGAGTCATCCAGGGTGAGTGAGCAGAGGAAAAGCAAGACCACTGGA
Source organism: Ondatra zibethicus (assembly GCA_004026605.1). Lineage (NCBI taxonomy): Eukaryota > Metazoa > Chordata > Mammalia > Rodentia > Cricetidae > Ondatra > Ondatra zibethicus. The sequence goes on from PVIU01006536.1 coordinate 52,912, forward strand.
ATTGTTTCTCCTTTCTTTGTATTTAATGATGTTTATAGCAGTTAAGGCTTATTTGATTCACAAGATCTGTTTTGGGATCGCTCAGGTATTTGTTCATTTATGTAAAGAGTCATGAGAAATAGAATTTACCTGCTTTTTCAGAGCCTCCTTTCTCTCCATCTGTTTAAGCATTTCTGTTGTGAAGTTGTCAGGATAGACACTTTCCCTCTCATCAATGAAGACATTACCCAAATGCTGTTTCTTGGTAATCTTTTTCTCCCATCAAACCATTCTTTCTAGCCTGGTATTCTTAAAAAGGGCCTAAGTCGGTTGGAAAAGCATAAGAGGCGGTTTGCAGAACAGAAGAGGCTCAGCAAAGTGCACCGTGCTGTCAAGTTCAGCATTGAAGGCAACAGAATGCCCCTGTAGTCCTGGCCCCACCAGAGTGTGTATACAAGAGGTATTCCCAAGGAAGCATGAGCTGTGCATGGGCTTGAGTTGCCAGTAGAGTGGAAACAAGTGTGTGCTTTCTTAGGCAGCCAAGGCCTGGCCTGAATTCAGCTTCTGGATTAATGATCCTGACCAGCATCCTGAGACATAAGGCCTCTAAATCCTTAGGAGTTGGTACTGAGGTCCCCTTGTATGTCAGTATCCTAGAGACTAATAATAGATCATTGCTTTCCAAATAAACATTTTGTTTTTCCTGATTTGTTACCCATTTTTTTGAAGAAAACCTTTTAAAAATTTTTTTGGTCTATTTGAGTCAGGGTTTCTCTGTGTAGTCTTGGCTGTCCTGGAACTCACTCTGTAAACCAGGCTAGCCTTGAGTTTGGAGATGCTTGCCTCTGCCTCCTAAGTGCTGGGATTAAAGGAATACCTAGCTGGAAAAAAAAGACTTTTTATTTGGGCCCAAAAATCATAGTCTGCACTACAGTCATACAAACTGCTTAGTGGTTTGTTTGTGAACGGAAAGTGACTTTTTTCCATAGTCAATGACATGGTAGCGTTTATCAAGAATATATTACATAAAACCTTTTACTAGGTATGTAGGTGTATTCAACAGGTCTTCATCACCACTGACACTGAGATCAGGAAAACACTTTGCTGCTGGCTACAGTGTCTGTTGCTCCTTCTGTGCTTCTTCCTCAGCTTCCCTCAGCACTCCTGTCCCTGCTACTTGACACTGCTGTGATCGTGCAGTTAACTACTGAAAATAAATAAAAGGAGTCCATTTTATGCAGAGGACATCTTCCTGCACTTGTATTTCTTTTTTTTTCTAGTTTGTTCCATATCTAAATCAGTGTTCACTTCTCCTTGGTATCCCTTTATTACCTGTTTCTTTTTATATTTTCTTACTGTATCGTCCCTCATTTTAGCCACCTTATTCATACTCATATTTCCTTTCCTAGTACTTTTGTTTTTGAAAATTGGAAATGACAATGCAGCCATGAAAATGTAATAAAAGTTTGTTGTCCAGTCTGCTCCAGACGCATACTTCATGTTTCTAGGAGCTGTGTGCCCGTCTGCTGTTGTTGCTGGCTAGGATCCCATATATACCCTCAGGGGTAGGAGATAGCTATCATTTTTCTCAGTGGAAGGGAGAGCTCCCTTCCTGTCTTGTCTAGTCATAATTTGTTGATATTTATAGAGGTTGCCAATGTAGCTCTGTCAGCCAGAGAGGCATGTCATTTTGTTCATTTCTCCTTGTTAATCCACATTGGAGATTTATCATTTTTAAGTGTAATAGTCTTAGTGATTTATGTGAATATATACTAATTTGTTTATTTCTGAATTTTAAAACTATTTTGAGAGACAAAATTTCAGCTGACCCAAAATTTGCTCTGTAGAGCATACTGGCCTCACAGATTCATCTGCCTCTGAATGTTGGGACTTTAAAAAAAAAAAAAGTAAAGTAAAGTGGAGGCAATGCCTCTTTTTGTATAAAGTTTTAAATACAGGCATTACAGGTAAAAGTAATATAACTGTGCTCTTAAGTTAACACTAACATTTTGGATTATAGCTTTTTACTCCTTTTATTCATGAATGAACGTTAACCTTTTTAAATATTTTCAGTCTGCAATGTGATCATGCTCTTATAACTTGAGTTTGAAGGTTTGGTTTTAACTTAACATGGCAAAATTCCATTTGACTCCCATTCTTTGTAATTTAATATGTTCTCATTTGTAAACCCTCCCCCCTTGTTTTTTAACCAAACTCCCTTTGCTAATCTTCTACAGGCTTTTTCCCCCCCTTTCTCTCGTGATAAAACATTATGCCTTTCCTAATGTCCAAAGGAATGTTACAGAATCGGGAAATGAAGATCATTGGATTTGACATGTTTAGGTATTGGATGTCTGTGATAAAACTTAGCTCATTGAGCACCTTGCAGGCTACATATATATGCAATGCTCAGGAGTAGTCTGGCACTAGTTTGGCTGTGTCCCTGGTGCTGATGCCAAACAGATCCTGTAGGGTGCAGACTGTTAGAGAAGATCCTGGGAATGAGCAAAGAGAAGTCCAGCTTGGTATGGAGAGCTTCAGGGAGTCAGGTGGTTGTAAGGAATTTGAGCAGTAAGACCTCCACCACCAATTCCTTGTACAAAAATGAAAGGACAGCTTGTTCTCATTTGACAGTAAATTTTTGTGCTGAGAGTACCAGTGCCAAGTATTGAATAATGTTTAGAATTGGGATATTCCTAGAAAACTTCAAGATTGCCATAGAAAGCTTGGTCCTTGGCTAGTGATGAAATAGCTTCATATTAGGATGAGGCTGAGTCCGTGAATGGACCAAGAAGGCTCACAGTGCACAACTTCAAGACACTCTCCAGCTTACCTTCTTTAGTATTTTTGAGACAATAGCTTTGAAAGTGATTTAATAGTAAATATTTGGGGAGAAGTAAAAGAAAAACACCTGTCTCTCTAATCATTTACTGTTCTTTTTTAAATATTTTATTTATTTTTTGCCAATTTCATTCATGTATATAGTGTATCTTCCTATCATCCACCGTCCAACATCCCCTTCCTTATCCTTCTGGATAGCCCTATCTATACCTTCCGACCTTCATCTCTTCTCCTTATGTAGTTTTTTTGGGTTTAACTTTTTAATTTATTTGTGTTCGTCCATGTGCTTGTATGTGTGTGTGTGTATGTGTCACAGTGTATCTATGAATGTCAGAGTACTCCACTACATAGGTTTTGGGAATCAAACTCAGGTCGTCAGGCTTGGCAGAAAGTGCCTTTACCCACTGAGCCATCTTACTATCCCCTATTTATATGTAGTTTTTGTAATTCATTGAGTCCAGTTTATACTGTCTGCTGGAATGCTGACTAATCCTGTTGGCTTAACCTTGGGCAGGTACCCATAGCTGCAATGAGCTCATGCGTACAACAACCAAAAGGTGGTATTTCACAGCATTCTTCCCCATCCTTTGGCTCTTACATTCTTTCCATCCCCTCTTCCTCTGTGTTCCCTGAGCCTGGGGATGTTGATACAGCTCTCCCATTTATGGCTGACAACTGAACAGTCATTTATTCTCAGCATTTTCATGATAATTATGAATCACTACATTAGCTGCTGCCCCACAGTAGAAAGAAGCTTTTCTGACCAAGACAGAGTGCACTTTGACAACATGACAGTGTTGCAACACAGTAGTAGTGAATTCCTGTCCTAGGGCTCATGACCTCCCAAGCTGTGGATTTTGGTCAGGTTTACAGTACCAGTCATGAATTTTCTCCTGTAGACCAAAACTCAAATAGACTGAGAAAGTGATTCCTTACCTCCAGTGCACACATCTTGCTTGTCAAGTTAGTATTGTAGCATTCAGTGTTTACTGCTGGATAATACCTTTGACGACTATTTCTCCCCTTCCCCCACTGCCCTGAACTCCACTGCAACCTACGTAGCAATGTAGCCAGCAGGGAGGGTCACTCACTGTCTTGGTCACTGTTTTATTGCTGTAAAAAGACACTGTGACCCAGCTAACTCTTGTAAAAGAAGGCAATTAATTAGGGGCTTGATTACAGTTTCAGAAGGGTAGTCCATTATCAACATTGCAGAGGCATGGTAGCATTCATGGCACTGGAGCATATCTGAGAGTTATATCCTGATCCATGGGCAAAGAAAAAGAAACTTGGCCTCACGTGGGCTTTTGAAACCTCAAAACCCACCTAAAGTAACACACTTCCTCCAATAAGGCCACATCCCCTAATCTGTATAATCCTCTGAAACAGTTTCACTTCCTGGTAACCAAGCATTCAAATAACTACAAAAGCCATCAGTTCCTTGGGAACCACATCTTTGTAAGATATGCATTATTCAGAATATTTTAAAAATATTTATTTTTCACAAAGCAAAACAACAACAGAAAACCCAATTAAGCCTCTAACTATAAAAGCAAGTGAGAGATGTTCTGGTAGTAGTAGTGACCACCAGGTATAGTGTGCATAGAATTCTGGATCCTGCTGAAGCAGAGTAGAGACTCACCTCAAGGCTGAATCTAGAACTTCAGTACCTCAGGATTTGCCTGTGTTGGTTATGTTTAATTTTTCTCTAACAGCTTTTCTGTGTTTTGTGCCTTTTAGTACCAGCACTGTTTGAAATCGTATGTCAAGTAGTTAGTCCCATATAGTCAGATGTCAGTGATGAAATTGGGAAGACTATAGTTTCTATATTTCCCCCTTCTGTCGTCTGGAAGTTTCTGTGGGCTGTAGCAAAATTAAAATTAAAGCACAGACAATAACCATTTGTCGTCACTGAAAGGTTGATAATGTTTTTTTTTTTTTTTCCTAACACTTGCTCTGTCCTTGACATCACCAAAGTATATTCTGGTTATTGTTAAACTTCGAACTCTTCTGACTGCTAGATTTACATATTTCAATAATTTGTTCTTCAATTTTCCCCAATCTTAGTTTCAGGCATCCTCCAAGAAAGGTATCAGTCGACTGGATAAACAGATGAGAAAGTTCACAGATATCAGGAAAAAAAGCAGATCTGCACATGCAGTGAAAATCAGCATCGAGGGCAATAAAATGCCATTGTGACCTTGCCTGGGACGTGTCCCCATCTCTAAAAAATGCACAATGGACTATTGAGAAAGAAGATACTTTTAAATGTTTTAGTGTGTCTCTAATGGTTTGACTTGTATCACCTGTTGTAGGACTAACATTTCTCTCCGTTGTATTTAAGACCAGTTGTCTGCTTTGTACAGAAGAGTACTACTCTTGCTTCTATAAACTGTATGTAATAAAATTTCGTTCTGGTTTCGGGGGGTTGTCTCATCATTGTCTTAGAGATTATTCTCTGTGAAGACAAAGACAGTTCTTTTTACTACTTCGTGTCATATAATGAGGAATTTGTCTGGACCTTTTCCCTGGCTCCTGACAAGGAATATCTCAAATCCTTAGGAGTCTTGAAGTATCTTGATTATACTCTTGATTTGGCTCATCGCAGGCTCCTGAGATTCTCTAGGGTGGAGGCTGGTCACCAGAAATACGCTTGGGCTAATCACATTGCCTGTTTAATTAATAAGTCATACCTTGGTAGTGAGGCCCTGGTAAAGAACTGTGGACAAGCCAGATGCCATGTATGGCAAGACTCTTAAATGCTCTGGACACTGCAACCGTGTTGATGTGCCAGGAGAACAAGGGCACAGAAGCTCTGCATTACCCTAGACCACTGCTGAAATTTCATTGACCTGTTTGGCCTCATTTGTATCTTTTCTAATAAGACTATTCATAATTATAATGTTTTATTGAAAGACAGTATTTGTCTCAGTTCTGTGAGTCATTCAGCAAGCTTTTAAAGCAAGAAGTTCTTGAGAACTCCCCACTTTACAGCCACCCTGGAATGTTGATGGTCTGAAGATTGAACACTTGCAGTCCATGTCTGAAGTCAGGACAGTCTTGTGGAGGAAGCTTGATTCCTTAGAACTGTCGATTCTTACACTCACCCTGAGCATTTGGTATCAGAATTGAATTGTATACCACTGTCTATGCCTATAATCTCAGCACTCAGCAAGTGAAGATAGGAGTATTGGGAGTTCCCCCAACTGTCTGATACTTAAATAAATATTATGGTATCCCAGTTGGGGTTGAAATACAACAAACTTACTTTTTGTTTCTCTTGTTAGGGATTTTTTTTTTTTAATCTGGGGAGTTAATCTGTAGAAAGAAAAGATTAAGAAACTCTTAAGGGAAATACAGATGTACTTGAAAGTTACTCACATCTAACAGTTGGACAAGTAGAAAAGAGAGAAACACAGTTTATAGTTTCTTGTTCAATTTTGAGAATTCTTGAAAATCCTAAGAGATTTCTGTAGATCAAGAAAGTTTTATCAGTAACTCATTAATTACAAAAATCCTTTTCTAATACAAACTGAGACCTTGATTTTTAAAAATAGAGTATTATTCGCCACAATGGACTTCGGACAGTTGAAGGAACATGGACCTTATGGACTAAAACACTCTGTAAGAAACTCTCTAGCTGGGTGTGGTGGCCCACACCTTTAATCCCAGCACTGGGAGGCAGAGGCAGGTGGATCTCTGTGTTCAAGGCCAGCCTGGTCTACCTAGAGAGTTCCAGGACAGCCAGGACTATACAGAGAAATCCTGTCTTGAAACCCCACCACCAATAAAAAGGGGGGCTGGAAGAAAGGACTCAGTGGTAAAGAGCACTTGCTGTTCTTGCAGAGAACCCATTCTCAACACCCTTGTTGGGCACCTCACAATTGCCTGTAATTCCAGTACTAGGAGATCCAACACCCTCTCCTGGCCTCTGCACCTTCTCACACATGGCTCAGCCTTTAAAGACTAGACTCAACCAAAAAGAAGTAAAAATCTTAAAACCAGGCAAGTGGATCTCTAAGTTCAAGGCCAGCGTGGTCTACAAAGAGAGTTCCATTACAGCCAGGGCTACATAGAGAGACTTGTCTTGAAAAATTAAAATGTGAAAAAAGCCTGTGAAAGCCCATGAGTACTCTCCTCACACAGAGCAGGTGGATTGTGAAGCAGGAAGACCTCACAGCAGCTCAGCACTAGGTGGAAGCAGACCACCCCCCCACCCCCGCATTGTTTGATTCCACTAACTAAAGGCGATAAAGAGCTTACAATGAACCACAAAACAGTTATGAACAAGTTTTTAAGAATTGTTTGGATTTTGGTGTTTGGAATGAGCTCCACTTAGCACTGTGTTATGCAAGGTAGATATAGCAAGCAAGCAATAAAATTATACCCTGGAGTTTAAGGGGATGGGAGGGTCTACATTATTTAACGAGAAAATAGTAAGTTTCTTTATAAATTATCTTTGTTGTATGTGTTTTTTAGGGGCATCCCAAGCCTGACCCATTGCCTTTTTAATTCCTAGTTACTGACTCTTCGAATACTGAAATTAGCTCCTATATACTCTTCAACATTTTCGATTGTGCCACTTCTCATTATATTCTCTATATATGATTTCTGTTGCAGCCCATGTGTATAGCTTTATGGGCAAGCTTTCCTCTTAAATCCACATATCTAAGCATATTTCTCTTCAGATAGTTTTTAGTGGCTGGATAATGTAGCTGTGTTGGTAGAGTGCAGGCCTGGTGTGCATTAAGCTTGGGTTCCATCCCCAGTGCCACAGGTACCTGGCCTTTATCTTTTATCAGCCTGACCTGGCTACATAGTAAGTATAAAGCCAGCTTGGGCCACTTGAGACAGTTTGTTTCAGGGTTGGCCATGTTAACTTTGACCTCTTGTATGGAATGTTGCATAGTCACTCAGGTTTTTTTGTAAAATATTTTCATTTTGGCAAAAAAAAAAAAATTGTATCTTCACCACTTTTAACTGTACAGTTTAGGTGCATTGACTGGGTTCACATTGCGAAAACCTTCTCTAGATATCATCTTAAGAAAATTTAGCTGTAGGCTGGACATGGTAGTGCACACCTTTAATCCCAGTGTTGAGGCAAAGGCAGGAGGATCTCTTCGAGTTCAAAGCCATCTTAGTGAGCTCCAGGACAGTTAAGACTGCATAGACCCTGCCTAAGAACAAACAAAACCCTTAACTCCTTCCACCAACTCTTGACAACTTCATTCTGCTTTACACTATTCCAGGAACCCACTTTTAAATTTATTGTGGGTGGGGGCACATATACTATGGTACGCATATAGAAAATCATAATTTTATGGAGTTCTTGCCTTCTACTTTTACATGGATTCTAAGGATGAAACAGATTTTAAGACTTGTGGCAATCACTTTGACCACTGAATTATCCCATCAGCCTGTTTATATGTACGGGTATAAATGCCTTATCAGATGCATGATTTATGAATAGTATCCCATTCTTTTGACTCTTTTGATTATATTCTTTGGTACACAAGTAATTTTAATTTTGATGTAACTTATTTCCTGTGCTGTTGGTATCACCAGATGAGTTACATAGCTTTATGTAAGGGCTATGTGAAAATACCTATGATCCATTTTTTGAGATAATTGTATGTTATAAAAGGTCTGCTTTTATTATGGATATCTTTACATCATTTGTTGAAAAGACTGTCCCTCATCGATGGTCTTGGATCCCTTCTCAGAATTGATTTGACTGTATGAGGGTTTATTTCTATATTTTGCTCCATTCCTTTTGTTTTATCCTTTCTAAATCCTTGATACTGTTTCGACTACTGGAGCTTTATATTTATAGTAAATTCTGAACTAATATGATCTATACACTTCTCAGTATTGTTTTGGTTGTCTGAGGTTCCTTGAAATTAAGGGAAAAATTGTATATGAATATGTGGAAGCATATGCCACAGCTGCATGTGGAAGTCATAGGACAACTTTTGGGAGTGGTTCTTCAGCCTGCGTTCTGTAGTCATCAGACTTGCACTGCAGACTTTTACCCAAAGAACCGTCTTTCTAGTCCCCTCCACTTTTCTATTCAATATTATTCTGGCTTTCTGGGGTTCCTTAAGGTTTTTTGTTTGTTTGTTTTCTTAAGGTTTTATATGAATTCTAGGATGATTTTTCTGTTTGTAGCCATCAGTGGATTTTTAACGGATTGTGTTAAATCTGCCATTTGAGGTAGGACTGAGTTTTAACTATTCTGGTCCTTAAGTAGAAAATAATCTTTCCATTTAGAGTCCTTAGTTGAGTTTATTCCTAAGTGTTTTTAATTCTTTGTGATGTTGTAAATTGAATTATTTTCTTAATTTCCATTTAAAAATCATTGTTCATTAGCATGACTCCTTTCTTTTTGGATACCTCTCACTTCCTCTTGCCTTATTGTTAGAATTCTAGTAGTCTGTTGAATAATAGTGATGAAAATGGGCATCTTTGTCTTTTTGGGTTTAAAGAAAAGGCTTTGTCTTTATTCATTAAATATAATGTGGGCTTTTCATATATGACTTTTGTTGACTTTCCGTCTACTTTTAATTTATTGAGTTTTTATTATGGCAGGTTATTGAATTTTATGAAATGCCTTTTCTGTATCATTTGAAATCGTGGTTTTTCTTCATCTTGATATTGTGTATTTAACTGTTGTATGTGTTTGTGTGTATGTTTTCAATTATACGTATATACATATGCATGAGCACCTGTTGGTACACATGTACACAGTGGTGTGGAGGTCAGAGGACAACCCTGAGGATCCATCTTGTCTTTTGAGTCAGGGTCTCTCACTGTCCTGGAACTCCAAATAGGCTTGGCTGGCTAGTAAGGTCTAGGTATCTACCTGTCTCTACCTCTGTTGTGTTTGGATTATAAATGTAGACCATCACGCATGACTTTTCATAGATCCTGGGCTTCAAACACACGTCCTCCTGCTTGCAAGGCAATCTACTTTTACCGCTGAGCTGTCTCCCCAACCCATCATAGATTTTTGTTGTTACTGTTTTTCTAAATCATCCTAACATTCTGTCAGTAAATCCTTCTTGATCATAACTATAGCTATACTTTTTGAAAAAGCTTTATTTCATATGTGTTAATATTTATTACCTCATATACATATGAGTGTGCACCACATGTGTGTCTGGTGCCCGTAGAGACCATATGAGGGCATTGGATCCCTTGGAACTAGAGTTAATAAGATGGTTGTCAACTTCCATGCAGGTGCTGGGTGGGACCTAAACCTGCAATCCTCTGCAAGAGCAGCCAGTGTGCTTAACCACTGAGCCATCTCTCCAACCCCGCAAAATCCTTTAATGTGTTGTTGAATTCTGTTTGCTAGTACTTTTTTAATTTTACATTTTTGTGTATGTGTGATTGTGTATCAGTGAATAACTTAAGTCAGTTTTCATTCTACCATCTGGGTTCTGAAGATCTAACTCAGGCTTGGCAGCTGAGTTCTCTCATTGGCCCATGTTGGGCTTTTTGTTGTTTGTTATGGTTTGGTTTTGTTTTAAAGAATTTTTGTAACACTGTGACCTGTAGTTTTATTATCCTGCCTGTTTGGTTTTGATTTCAGGGTAATGCTGGCTTCATATTTTGGAAGTGCTTCCTCCTTTATAAGTTTTCAGAATAATTTGTCAAAATTAATTTTAATTTGGGCAGGCGTTGTGGTGCATGCCTTTAATCCCAACACTTGGGAGGCAGAGGCAGGAGGATCTCTGAGTTCAAGGTCAACCTGGTCACCTAAGGCTGTACAGTGAGAACCTGTCTCAATTAGAAAAAAGAAAATACTGTTCTGTAGATGATTGGTAGAATGTACTGTTACAGCCACATGGTCCTGGGGTTTCCTTTGCTGGGAAGGTTTTAATAGTAGATGTAGTTAGAGGACTACCTACTTAGATTTATATTTTGTCATGAATCAAAGTTGGTGGTTTTTCTCTTATCTATTATCCAGTGGATATATTAATGAGATACAGTTTATAGTGTTTTGCACTTTTCATTCTGGAAAACCTGCCTTGATATCCCCATTCCTTTTAAAGGTGCATCACTGTGTGTATGTGTATTCACATGTGTGCAAGTATGTGCACATATATGTGCAGGAGGCAGGACAGGGGGCCGAAGTTAACATAAGGTCTCTTCTTTTATTTCAACTTTATTAAATATAGAGCCCCTAACTGGTAAACCAGTTAGTCACATTGCCCTAGGGATCCCCTCCCTGTTCTCTGCTTCTTCAATCCTGGGATTATAGAGAGCTAGTTACATACCTGCCTAGTTTTTTCTGGGGATCTGAACTCATTTCATCCACTAAACCATCTCTCCAGCCCAGTGTCCCCATTTTGGTTTCTAATTTTAGTTAGTTGAGCTTTTTTTCCCCTTTCATAGCCGGTTTAGCTAAAAGTTTGTCAGTTTTGAGATTTGAAAGACCAATGCTTGATTTTTTTATTTTTCCACTACTCTGATCTGTTTTCCTGCTTGCTCTTTTCCTTGTTCCTTGAAGAATAAAGTTTGCTGTTGAGACCCTTGCTGCATTAGCTGTTTCAGCCTTGCTTCTGTTGTAGTCTAACACTTCTGGTATTTTGTGGTGGTTTTTGTTTTGTTTTCATTTGTTTCAGGGAGTGTTTTAATTTCCCTTGTGATTTCTTCTTTCAACCATCAGTTGTTTAAAAAATATCTTATTTAGCTGGGCAGTGGTGGCACACGCCTTTAATTGCAGCACTAGGAAGGCAGAGGCAGGCAGATTTCTGTGAGTTTGCGGCCAGCCTGATCTACAGAGCAAGTTCCAGGACAGCCAGGGCTACACAGAGAAACCCTATCTTGGGGGAGGGTCCTATTTATTTTACATATATCTGTGGGTTTTGTAGTTTTCCTTAATGTGTTAAGGCTCTTTGTGGCCCTGATGTATCTGGGAAAGTGTTCCATATGCCTTTGAGAAAAATGTGTTTTCTGCTTATTGGGTAATATGTTCTGTATATATGTTTTGAGGTCCAAATATTCTATGGTGGTTTTCAAGTGATGTTTTTCCTTGTTGATCTGCTGTACTTACTATTCTATCTGTAACCTTTGAACAGTCTCATTTCTCCCATAGTTCTGTCAATATATCCGTCATATACTTAGCAATTTTAGTTGGCATATCTTTTGTTGATAATTGCTGTGTCTAATTGGTGATATAAATATCCTTATTTCATTATGTAATTGCCTTTGTTTCTTAAAACAGGTTTGAATGAAGTCCTCTTTTTCTGTTTTCTCTGTGCTACTTCCTTCTTTGGGTTACTGTAGTTGAACAGGACATGTTTTTCATTCTATCAATGTAGTGTGTTTACTTCTAAAGTGAGTCTCTTGTATAAAATATATAATTGGACCTTAGGTTTTAAATTTATTCTTCCAAGCTGTATCTTCTATGTGGTAATTAAATCCATTGGCAAAGTAACTACTGTAACTGTTAAAGGAAAGGGCTCACTGTTGCCATTTTGTTTTTTTCTGTCTTCCAGTTTTTTTGTCCTTCATTTCTTCTTTTACTTTTTTTTGTGTAGTTTAAATGTCTTCTTTGATTTACTTTCATTTCTTTTGTATATATTGTATATGTGATTTTTATGAGGTTTATGTGAAACATCATAAAGTTACAGCAGTCTATTTTAAACTAATAGCTTCAATCACATACAAAGCTTCTTCTCTTTATAGTTCTAGCCCTCTTTTTTACATTATCAATGTCACAAATAGCATATAATGTGTGTCCAATAACAAGTTTATAACTTTTTATGCTTTTCTATTTTAAATACTGTTAAAGAATAAAAAGAATTGTGAACCAAAATTACAATGATGGCAGTTTTTCTATTTGTATGTTTATTATTATAGGAAAATTTATATTCTTATATGTCTTTGAGTTTAGGCTTAGTATCTTTTCTTTACAACTTGAAGAATTCCCTTCTGCATTTCCTATAAGGTAGGTCTGGGTAATGAACTTAACTACCTATGCTTCATTTATTTCTCCCTCATTAAAAAATATATTATTTCATATGTTTGTGATGTATGTATGCAAGGGCACTGCATAGCACATATAAGTCAGAGGACAACTTTGGAGAATCCGTTATCTTCTACCTTTCATGGATTCTAGGGATTGAACTTGGAATTCTGTCAGGCTGGCACAGTAAACACATTACCTGCTGAGCCCAGCAGCCCTCTGTTTTCCAGTCCTCTCATTCATTTTTCAAGACCAGTTATTGTATGACAATTTTCCTGGGAAGACATAACATCCACATGTCTAAACACCACAAATAGGGAGCTCATGGCAAACCAAAATATGGATGCCATTGAAGTCCAACTTGGTAAACAAATGAGTTTTATTGGGGTTACTTACAGGAGGAGAAATGATTCAAAGACAGCTGTATCATCAAAGCCCACCCATCATGAACGACAGCTCACAAAAGCTGGAAAACTCAACAGGTTAGAGAGTGTCCTTACGAGATACCTCAGTTGATCTAAGACCCTTCCAAGCAGCTCAGCCAGTCTCTGCTTCCTCAATATAGCTGGTCTGGTCTGTCTTCTTTGCAGCTTTGCTCATCTGAGAGTGACACTCAACCAACTTTATTTATGCCTGAGATGGAAGGGACTAGTAAATCTCGGGTTAGTGTCAGGGACTTCCTGAAGCTATTTTGAGTTACTTACTTTCTGTTTTAAGGAGCCTCCCTGGGAGATGTAATGTGTCAATCTCACCCAAAAGTCTGGGGCCTTTAAATACTTGATCTGCAGTTAGTGGTTGTTTGTGGAACTTTAAGAAGTGTGACCTTGCTGGAAGTATATTATTGGAGGTGGGCTTTGAGGTTTCAAAAGACTCATGCCATTTTGAGTTATCACCTTCTGTTTCCTGCTCTGGTTCAAGATGTGCAGCTTTCAGCTGCTGCTCATGTCTGCAACCTGCTGTCTTCACTCTACCATCATGGACTCCAACCCTCTGAAACCGTAAGCCCAAAATAAACCTCCTATAAGTTGCCTTGATCATGGTGTTTTATCACAGCAATAGAAAAGTAACAAATATAGAAGTTGGTACCAGGAGTGGGATATTGCTGTGACAGACTTGACCATGTGGTTTGGGGAGCAATGTGGAAGGCTTTGGAACTTTGGACGAGAAAAACCATTGAATGCTGTAAGCAGAGCTTAATGGGCCATTCTAGTAGGAGCTTGCAAGAAAGTGGCAAGCAGCTGAGCTGGAAACCATTCTTACAATATTTACAGAGACCGTGGTGGCTTTCTGCCCTTTTCCTAAGAACTTACCTGAGGTTAAAGTTAAAAGTAGTAGTCTAATGGCACTGACAGAGGAAATTTCAAGACGGCCTAATACTAACTCTGTTTTATGGTTATTAGGAATTATCATTTTTGCAGGTCTACAGTGAATAGGGCAGAAAGAAATACAAAGTGTAGAGTTTGGAGAGGAAGAGGATACTGGCAAGGCTAATGTTACAGCCGAGGTTTGTGCTGGAAGAGAGACCAAAACTGTTTTAAGGGTGGCCAAATCTGCATTTGAATGGACAGAAGGCTGCCTTCAGGGTGAGACCCCACTCAGCTGAACTTCAACTTGTGAAAGGAAGACCTAAGGAATTAACAAAAACTGTTACAAATATGACTCAAGGGGACCAGGATTCATGCCAAGTTGATAACCGAACCTTGACAGTATCAGCCATCCAGTTCTGGCTTCAGAGTCATGAAGGATACACAAGAAAATGGGTTGTGGAATCTTTCTCCACAGTTAAGGAGAGCCACTGGGCCCAGGCATGTAGAAGTAAAGTCTGGGTTGCAATGATGACCACAAGATGTTAGAGGTGCCAGAGCCATGGGATATCTGCCAAGGAGAACATCATACAAAAATTGGAACCCACCCTGAGCAGAAAGATCCATCTTACAGGCAGCAAAGCTATATAAGTTCTTGGACATCAGACATGGAACTCCAGGATTTGGAGGTTTGTCCTGCTGTGTTTTGACCTTGCTTTGGTGCAGTGCTTCCTCACTATGCTCTGATTCCTCAATTTTGGAATGGTAATATATATTCTGTGCCATTGTATGTTGGAAGTATATAATTTGCTTTTGATTTTACAGGGGGTTCCAGTTAAAAGATTGCTTTGAGTCTCAGAAACTTTGGACTTTTAAAGTGTATTGAGACTGGAAGACTATGGGGACTTTTGAGGTTTGACTAAATGCATTTTGCATTATGATATGGCCATAAGCCTGTGTGTGTCAGGGAGTGGAATGTGGTGGTTTCAATGAGATGCCCCTCATAAGCTGAAGGCATTTGAATACTTACTTGGTCCATAGTTGGTGGCTGTCTCTGGAGGGTTATGAGGTGTGACCTTCCTGGGAGAAGTATAGCACTGGGAATGGACTTTGAGGTTTCAAAAGATTGATACCATTTTGAATTAGCTCTCTGTTTCCTGTTTGCAGATCAAGATGTGAAGCTCTCAGTTGCTGCTCCTGCCTGCCGCATGCTGCCTTCATTCTGCCATTGTGGATTTTAATCCTCTGGAGCTGTAAACCCCAAATAAACTCTTGTCTTGGTTGTGGTGTTTTATCATATCAATTAACTGATAGAGACACCACTTGGCAGTTAACACATGATGTTTTCTCATGATACAGAATCCAGTACTCATGGTTTGAACATCAGAGAGGGATAATCACTTGCCCTTTGAGTTTGCAGAAGGCATGATATCTAATTCTCTTTGGTGCACATTTCATGAGCAGTAAGAAAGGGTTTGACTAGAAATAGGAGTGGAATAGAGTGAGTTTCCCCAGAGAAGTTCTGCATTAAGACAATCAGAAACTAGTCTAATGGGAGTCAGCCAGTATAGCCATACACAACTGTTTCAAGCTTCTTTTGAAAGTCAAGTCAGGGAAGAAGCAAGACCAAACCAGAAGAATGAGCTGGCTGCTGTGGAACTCACTATGTAGACCAGGCTGGCCCCAACCCGCATGCTTCTGCCTCCTGAGTGCTGGGATTAAAGGCATGATCCACTATATCTGGCTCCATCTAATTAATTCAGTTTTTTGAGCTATGTAACATTTGTCATTGTGGTGGTTAGATTTTATTACCAATTTGACAATCTAGAATTGTCATGGAGGATTTGTCTGGATTTGGGTTGGGCTGCAGCACATCCCTGAGAAATTGTCTTGATCACATTCATTGAGGTGACAAAGCCTGTCCACTGTGGATGGCATCATTCTCGGGTTAGGTCCTAGACTGCATATGTGTAGGGAAAGCCAGCAGAGCACAAGAGGCATGTGTACATTCATTCTCTTTGTTCCTGGTTACAAATGCTACTAGCTATTTCAGGTTCCTGCCTTGACCTCACAATAATGGACTGTAACCTGGACAGTGAGCTAAGGTCAACTGCTACTTTTTATTAGGGTAATTTATCACGAAGCAAAACTAGGGTAGAAATCTATCCTAATTCTATAAGATTATTCCTGTATTACAGATGAGGAAAATGGCATAAAGACACCACTGTTTCATCCATTTGGATGAAAGCATTGAGAGCAAGCATTGAGACCAAGGTCTGATTCCAGAGCCTTTCTGATTCCTGCTCCCTTGGCCACCTTAGTAACTGGATCATTTCTACATGGTGTAGAAAGTGTAACATGGATTTTTAATTTTTTTTTTTATTTTGTGTGCATGGGTGTTTGGCCTGCCTGTAAATGGGGGGGGGGGAGGGGGGGATGTTGGATCCTGGAGTTACAGGCAGTAGCTATCCCTTCAGCCCCAATTTTAAAAGATGTGTGCCAGTAACATCTGACTCATTTTACTTTTTTTGTTTGTTTTGTTTTCTGAGAGTTTCTCTGTGTAGCCCCGGCTGTCCTGGAACTTGCTCTGTAGACCAGGCTGGCCTGAAACTCACAGAGATCCACCTGCTTCTAGCTCCCAAGTGCTGGGATTAAAGGCATGTGCCAACAGCGCCCAAATTGTAGCATGGAACTTAACATGGAGTCAAAAGTGCAATCACTTTCATTATTCAAACTGTACATTCCTTGGCTTTGATTTCAATATCGTTCTTAACCATTGCTATTTTGTTTTTATTGACTTATAGATAGAAGAGAGAAAACCCCATGTCTTAGCTAAATACCTGATAAGACCATCCTAAGCGAAGAAGGTTTATCCTGGCTCACAGTCTGAGGGTGCACCAGGTAGGAAAGACAAGAAAGAAGGATCACATCACATTCACAGTCGGAACAGAGAAGTGGATACTAGTGCTCAGCCTGCTCTCTCCTTTTGACTTAGTTCAGGACTCCAACACGGGGAATGGTTCCATTCAAACACATTCAGGTAGGTCTTCTCATATCAATTAACCTGAACCAGATAATTCTTTACAAATGTGCCCAAAAAGAGCTGGGTGGTGGTGGTGCACACCTTTAATCCCAGCAGAGCCAGGTGGATCTCTGTGGGTTCGAGGCCAGCCTGGTCTGCAAGAGCTAGTTCCATGACAGGCACGAAAGCTACAGAGAAACCCTGTCTCAAAAACAACCCCACCAATATGCCCAAAGGTGGTAATTCTCATCCTATAGGGATTCTAAATCCCATCAAGTTGACAAGATTAACCGTGGATAAATTTCTCAAGCATTTCTTGAGAATGATATTTAAGATAAAATAAGCTGAGTGTAATTGTATATGCCTGTAATACCTGCACTTCAAAGTGAGACAAAAGGATCACACATAGACCAGCCTGGGCTACAACGTTGAATTTCAAGATACAATCTGAGCTGTCTTTAATGAGACAAAATGATCTGCATAATTATGTTAACCTTAAATTCAGAATGAAATCGATCTTTTATCAACAAACTTGGGTTTTTTTTGTTTGTTTGTTTTGGCTTTGTTATTTTTTCTTTCAAGACAAGGTTTCTCTGTGTAAGAGTCCTAACTGTCCTGGAACTAGCTCTTGTAGACCAGGCTGGTCTTGAATTCACAGAGATCCGCCTGCCTCTGCCTCCCAAGTACTGGGATTAAAGGTGTGCGCCACCACCGCCCGGCAACAAACTTCTTTAAAACCCTTTTAGGGCCGGGCAGTGATGGCGCACGCTTTTAGTCCCAGCACTTGGGAGGCAGAGGCAGGCAGATCTCTGTGAGTTCGAGACTAGCCTGGTCTACAAGAGCTTAAAAAAAAAAAAACCCATAAAAACAAAAACAAACTTTTGAGCCTGGGGCTATTGTTTCCCCAGTGCTTGTCTATGTGTGTGAAATTATGGGTTCAATCCCCAAAACAACAAAAAGCTTTTAATGGAAAACCTTGCAAGCCAAACCCATGGCTCAGGTGGCATGATAGGTACTATCTCATACTAAAGAAGGAAGAAACAGAACTTTGTCTTGTGCCTGCTACACACATACTACATAGGTCCCATGTGCTGGCATTGACTGCAGTTTCATAAAAAGTAATTGCCGTTTTATTTTATTTGGTTTTTTGAGACAGGGTTTCTCTGTAGCTTTGGAGCCTGTCTTGGATCTAGCTCTTGTAGACCAGGCTGGTCTCAAACTCACAGAGATCCGCCTGCCTCTGCCTCCCAAGTGCTGGGATTAAAGGTGTGTGCCACCACCACCGGTGCCATTTTATTTTTAAAAGTGAGAAAGACAAGGCCACTGTCAAAAGTCCCACAATAAGTAGCAGATACTCCATAGATCAAAAGTCAGTTCTTTGAATTTATTATTTGTTGTGTATAGTTGCAAAGGGCATGTGAGCCACAGTACATGTACAGAGGTTGGAGAACAAGTCTGTGGAATCAGTTCTCTCATTTGTTATTTACATGGGCTCCAGGAATTAAAATTAGGTTGCCAAGCTTGTCTGCCAAGTGCCTTTATGCACTGATCCATCTTACTGGCCCTAACACTAATTCATTGTCTCCAAAGTTCTCGGTTATGTTGTATGTTTTGTCTAAAACACTAGTATTTAAAATGCATTCTTAGAGTTATTCTTAGATGGTGTAAACTTTTACCGTTCAAAGTAATTATCTATTGGTAGTCTTTCCCAGTTTTGTTTTCATTTTTTTTTTCTTTTCTGTTATTGCTCAATACATTCACCCTTTATATGATAAATAGAAGACTTCACAACATCAGTAAAGCTAATAATCCTAATGAAACACTTCAGTGGTACGCAAGTGGTCAAGAGATAAGATTCAGTCATACTCACATGGTTAGGCAGTTGTCTTCAAACATCAAATTCAGAGGTTTTTGTTAGGATCTGAGCAAAGTCTTACGCTCTTTCCACTGTTCGGTTAAATTATCCACAGGTTGAATCAGTTGCAGTAGCCCTGGCAGAAGCCATTGTAAAGATTGGGAATTCCCAGAGCAAACACAGCATTGAAAGAAGGGCCAATCCAACAGCAAGCCCAAATGCCCAAGGAGAAGTGTAGATGGACTACAGTTGCAGGTTTGTTCTCACCCAGCAACTCAGTCAGGTGTGCTCTGGGAAGAGAAGGGATGTAGGTGTGAGCTATAAAGATAATTGATGAGGTTCAGGGCTGTGCTGAGCCCAGAAAGAGCTTTCTTATCTGATGAGAGTAAGGTACAGCGGTAACATGGGTCCATACCTAGTGATGCTCTGGAACATTCCAGGAATGTAGATTCTCTGGCCATCCTGGGAAGTGGGAATTTAAGGGGAACTGCCCATGTTTCACCTGAGGAACTATCAGATCCTGAAACTACAGTTTGACCTACCCAGCACTGGGGATCAGGCACACACCCATAGAATTCTCATCAGTATCTAGAAAAGACTTCTTTGATGTGCAGTATTCTACTTGCATAGGTGAGAATTATGCACTTACATGTAGTAATTTGAGACTGAAACAACTTCTCTTTCTACTACATCTTATTAATTTGTTTGTTTCAATCAGGATCTCCCTATTCTGGCCTGGGACTCATGATTCCCGCTGCAACCTGAGTTCTGGAATAGCACGTGTATGCCACCAGAGCTGGTTTTTTGCTGCATTTTAAAATAGATAAATGGAGTTTTTTTTTTTTTAAATAGTTTATATCTTTTTGTTTTGTTTTTCAAGACAGGGTTTCTCTGTGTAGACCTGGCTGTTCTGCAGCTTGTTTTGTAGACCAGATTGACCTTGAACTCACAGAGATCCACCTGCCTCTGCCTCCTAAGTGTTGGGATTCAAGGTGTGCACTGCCTTGGCTGGCTAATAGTTTACATCTTTATTGTCTATACAGTGTTCTGCCTGCATATATACCTACAGGCCAGAAGAGGGCACCAGATCTTAATACAGATGGTTGTGAGCCACCATGTGGTTGCTGAGAATTGAACTTGGGACCTCCGGAAGAGCAGTCAGTGCTCTTAACCGCTGAGCCATCTCTCCAGCCCAGTTTACATCTTTATTAAAGGATAATTTAGAGGCCAGAAAGATGACTCAGTGAGTAAAAACACTTTCAGACAAGCCTTTCAGTTTGAGTTTGATCTCTGGGACCCATATCACAGAGGAAGAACTAGCTCCCAGAGTTGTTCTCTGCCATCCAAACATGCATTGTAGATGGGAGTTTCTGTCCCACCCGGTCCCACAGCTATTCAGTCCCAAAGAAACACACGGAGGTTTATATTAATTATAAACTGTTTGGCCTGTTAGGTTTATTATTAACTAGCTCTTACAACTTAAATTAACCCATAATTCTTGTCTATGTTTAGCCACATGGTTTAGTACCTTTTCTCAGTAGGGCATTTTCATCTTGCTTCCTCTGCATCTCACTGGTGACTGACTCTCTACCTTTCCTCTTCCCAGAATTTTCTTAGTCCTTCCACCTGCCCAATTGCTGGCAAAAGTTGGCAAACATCCCGTATAAGACTGGGATCCAGGCTACCGGTAGGCAGATATTTTGATTGATTAGCTAATGAGTATCCAGTCCATACTTGACTGAAAAGGCATACAATTTTGGAAGCCCTTAAATTGGGTGCTGAGTGTAGAAGTCTGAGGTTTTCTGAGAGGCATCCCAGTGGGGAGCTTGGAGATAACTGACAGTGACACAGTTCCCATGAGTGAGGCAGAGAAGTAAGATCCAATAGCCTGGAATCCCAGGAATTCAGGGAGGATCAAATTAAATAGTCACAGGCTGTCCAGTGTTGTCACACAAAGAGCAGGGCCGGAGGGCTCCAAGCCTGAGTGAGAGAGACATGGTTACCTGGAACCAGGACTTGGTGGGGCTAAAACGTGAGAAGCCATGCTCAAGAGAGTGGCTAGAGTGTGGGTGATGAGGGTCAGCCGTATCCTTGAAGACTGTGGTTGGAAGTTACTCCACCTCCAAGAACACCAGAGGGGTGCCAGACGCTCAGCAGTCACTCCCATGGATCCAAGGAAGGGGTTACACTGACCAGGAGAAGGGAAACTTACCAACTGTGCCGGTGTTGGTTGGAGGGCCCAGCGATAGGTCAGGTGAAAGGTGAACCTGTAGTGGGTAGACTGGGAGCGGGATCCCGGTGTGTCTCAAACAGCCTGTAAGTGGGAGGGGGACCACCAGGAGATCCTGCCAGTGTTGTTCTGTGGTGTGGTGCAGTGGTAAGAACAAAAGTTATACCATACAACAGAGCACATGTGGGAAGTTTACTTGGGGAAGGGAAGGGAGAGGGCAACAGAAGAGACAGGAGTGGTGGAAGAGAGAGGGAGACATGATAGGGCCTCTGCACAGGGAGAGCTCTGGGTAATGGCAGTGGCTTGTGACATATTCTGTCAGGACCCTTAGAGCTGGCCAGTGTAGGTGCCTGAGTACTAACCAGCACCTGTGCATAAGGAGTGCTCTTGTGGCTGCAGTTGAGAATCCTAAGGGCAGGCCAGCATAATGCTTGAATGCTAACAACTCCCCTACCCTTCTAGTTTCTAATGTTGTGATTAATACCATTCCCAAGGCATTTTGGTAGAAGAAAGGGTTCTGAGTTGCAGTCCGATCCCAGCAAAACTAGGTTAGCACCTGAAGCAGAAACCATGAAGGAATCTGTTGAGTGGTTGGCTCACTGGCTTCTGCTCAGCTAGCTTTCTTAATCAACCTAGGCCCGCCCACCCCCTGCGTAGATACACGCATAGTAGACTTGGCCCTCCCACACCCAATCATCAATCAAAACAAAACCACAGGCCAATCTCATCAAAAGTTCTTCAGTTGATGATTTCTCTTCCCAGGTGTGTCTATGTGTCAGGTTGAAAATAAAAACTAATGAAGACAGATACCCCTTCCTTCTGACCCATCTATCTTCCCAATTAGTTCCTATTCTACTTTCCTGTCTGTTTTGGGTGGGGATGGCCTAATGAGTTTTGTTAGGATCTTTTTATTGTCTGAGCTTGGGTAAGGGGTTATACAGGAGCATTCTTTCCTCCACCAGCAACAATTAAAACTACCTTCAATAGAGGTTAACAGACTAGTTAACAGATTCTTCATTAGGGGTGGAGCCTTGTGAGCCCATTCCTCCTACATGATTTGGTGTGTGGTGGTGACAGCGTATGCCTTTAATCTCAGCACTCGGGAGGCAGAGGCAGACAGATCTCTGAGTTCAAGCCAGCCTGGTCTACAAAGCAAGTTCCAGGACAGCCAGGGCTACACAGAGAAACCCTGTCTCAAAAAGCAAAAAATAAAAAGACAGCATCCATGTCATTCCTGGAAGACAGTGTTCTACAACATTCCATGGCTTCCTCCAGTGCTCACATTATTTCTGCCCCTTCTGATGTTCCCTGAGCCTTGGGGGGGGGGTGATATGGCCATCTCATATATGGCTGAGTAGACAATCACTTATTATTTTGACTAATCTAAGCTTGAACTTATGAATTTTTATCTCCTTTTCCTCATGTATCATTGACATTGCTGAGAAGAGCAATACTGTGCAGTGGCAGGGAAGTCTGGTCAGCCACAAGTGTGTGCTGTTTCAGTTAATATTTGCCCTAACTGCTTTTGAAACACTCCTCTGATGTACTGAAGGTGAAAGTACAATCTCTGTGTTTATCTGGCAGTTTTGCTCATGGACTGATGAATGCACTCGTCATTACCAGCAGAATATTGCTTCATACTTGAAATGTCAACACACGCTGTTCCATAAACGGCCCCCATATCATCATGTGAGAAGATATTGTTGCCGGAATTGTTCTGGAATAAGCATTCCAGCGTCAATGAGAATGGAAGAGCTCTCACTGGTGGTCCAAAACCAACCAGAATAGCTACTGGAAGGCTTCAGTCCTGGGCCAGTTTGTCTTCTCATTTTGACACAAACCATAAGGTGAGGGGAAGTCATGCTTGATAAATAGGCATTACAAGCAGTGCTTGAAGTGAATTGCTGAATGAATCAATAAACCAGCATCTAATAATTGGTCTTTTCTACTTCATTCTACTTCAATATGAAGAAACATTTTAAAATTGTGTTTTACTGCTCTGTATGTGTGTGTTTATATATGATGTACGTGTATAAGTGGACATTTGTACACCACGGTGTGTATGTGGAGATCAGGGGACAGCTTTCAGGAGTTAGCTTTGTTTCACTATGTTTTGAGGCAGGGTTGCTCTTGTTCCTGCCAGGCTAGCTAGCTGGTCCACAAGCTTATAGACAGTTCTTTCTTGGAATGGGAGTGTTGGAACTATAGACACATACCACTACATTTGCCTCTTTCACAGGAGCTGCAGGCGTGGGGTTTGGGTTTCCAGGCTTGTGCAGCAACTGTTCTTACCTGCTGAGCCATTTTGTTGCCCTGTAAACATTTTTGAATGGAAAATTCTGTTAAACACAAATTTCCCACTTGAGGCTAGAGAAAATGTTCAGCCATTGAGAGCACTTGTTGCTCTTGTAGACCAGGGCTCAGTTCCAAGAACACACATGGTAGTTTACAACCATCCATAACTCCAGTTACAAGTGATCCTATGCCCTCTTCTGACCACTACAGGTACTAGGCATGTACATGGTGTACATAGAACATGCAGGAAAAACGCTCCGCACGAAATGAAATAAATCTTTAAAAAGTAAAAGCAAAGCAACAATGATAAATATGCCACCACTTAATAAGTTTGTCTCCATATAGCTATTGAAATAAACCTTGAACAAACTTTACCAGACCCTGACCAAAGTCCTATGTTGAAACTCCACAGTCCCTTACCCGTCACTGCATTGCCAAACTCAGTCATCGACTATGACTCACATCGTGACAGCTGGGCAAAGCAGTTTCTAAAGATAAAATGTCCTTGCTTGGACTAACAACTCCAAGAGGGAGAAACTGCAGGCCTGGATGTAGCCCCAGGAATTGTATTTCTGAAGCCTCCCATATAACGCCAAGGATCCCCTTCCCCTTTGGCAGACACTCCATTACCACTGTGCCTGCCCACTGATGTCTGCAATAGTCAGTCCAGTTGCTGAGTCAGTGTCTCTAGTCTCTTTTCTGCTTCCCGTGTCTTCAAGCTGCCCCCGACCTAACGCAACAGTGACGGCTTCAGTGGTGGCCCTATTGTTGCCTCCATATTCAGTTGTTTTGTCACGAGGCCTCACTGTGTAACCTTAATTAGCTTAAATGTGCTCTGTATGCCAGGCTGGCCTCAAATTTGTGGAGATCCAGCTGCCTCTGCCTACTAGTGCTGCAGTTAAAGATGTGCACCTCGTGCCTGGCTAACAACAGATTCTTTTAACAGAGTGTGGCCTCTGAAAAGCACTCCCATTTCTAGAGTGTGGAAAAATACTCTCTCCACAATGAGCCAAATGTTTGAAAACCATTTCATTCCTTCCACAAATGGATAAACATCAGAAAAAGGTTTTTTTTTTAAATGTGTATTAATGATTCTGCTGGTGTTTTCTCACCTTTTCTGTTTCATATAACTCTGATTTCTATCCTCCTCTGGAGTGGTAGTCAGAGATTGTTACATAGAATATTAACAAATGAAAAAATCTGAGTTCTAGAAACCAACGTAATCCTGTAGCATAGTATAAGTCCAACATTTTCAGAATCTATTCTGAGACACTTCCAGCTGTATAAATCATACTACAAATTGACATCTCCTATAACAAAGTTGAGTTTTTGCAAGGTCTTATTTTCCATCCATTCTAATGCATTAGTTACTTAGCGTGGTGAGCAAGTCATTCATGAAGTACAGCTGGAACGTCCCTGAAAAAAAGTGACAGAAAGAGGCAGCAGGAAGTTCCTTTGGGCAGATGGTCCATGGCTGTGTAAAGGACCAGGCAGAAGTCTGGATGTCAGCTCCATTGGGAAGTTATGGCCTGGGGAGAATGAGCAGGCTGCTTCCTGTTGTGGAATATTATTTGAAGATGTGTAACGTTCATTTATGCTGTGGAATATCTGCTTAATGATGCAAAGATGTGTTGCATTCTTTTATGTTGCATTTGTTTAACTCTGAAGCTGTGTTTAGCCTGCCTAAAATACCTGAATGGTCTAATAAAGAGCTGAACGACCAATAGCTAGGCAGGAGAGAAAAATAGGTGGGACTGCCAGGCAGAGAGAATAGGAAGAGAAATCAAGGCTTGGGAGAAGAAGGAGGAATGGACAAAGGAGAAGAAGAGGATGCCAGAGGCCAGCCACTCAGCCAGTCACAGAGTAAGAAGGAAAGAGAAGTATATAGAATAGAGAAAGGAAAAGCCCAGGGGCAAAAGGTAGATGGGATAATTTCAGTTAGAAAAGCTGGCTAGAAACAAGCCAAGCTAATGCTAGGCATTCATAAGTGAGAATAAGTCTCCAGGTATCTATTTGGGATCTGAGTGGTGGGCTCCCAAAACATAAAAACAAACAAACAAACTATATTTTGGCATTCCAACGTGGGCCTACATTTCCATGTAAATGACAAAAAGGGGTGGGATACAGCTGCGTTAAGAAATTCTGCTCTGGGAAATGGACAGCATGAGAAAACACCATCCTGAGTGAGAGAACCCAGACCCAGAAAGACAAATATACTATCTAATCACTCATAAGTAGATAATAGACATAAAGCAAAGAACAACCAGCCTACAGACCACAACTCCAGAAAACCTAGGTAGCAAAGAGGACCCTAAGAGAGACAAACATGGATCCACCTAGGAAGTGGGAAAAACAAAACAAGATCTCCTGAGTAAATTGGAGAGCATGAAGGGCAGAGGAGAGGGTGGAAGGTGAGGGTAAAATGTATAGCACATTTCTATTCAAACAATTAAAATGAGATGGATTTAATAAAAAAAGAAACTCTGGTCTACAGCAGGATATTTAAACAGACCTTTTCACACTAAGCAGAAACAAACAAAAAACAAGTAAAAAAATGTCTACCAAATTGCAGGCCACTGGCATTCCAGAGCTGGAGGATTGAATGCAGTTCCTGGTCAAACACACCTCTGACAAGGCGGCAAGCTATAGGAAATCCAGTTTTCTCAGGCCATATGTTGAAGGGATTATCTGTCAGTATGTGCTTTGTACACCTTTTCATGCACAAACAAAGAATGGAAGGAAGGGAGGGAGGGAAGAAAGGAGGAAGGATAGGAGGGAAGGAAAGAAAGCACATTCACCAATGGACTGGAATATAAAGGACCCAGAAATAAATCCACACAGCTAAAGCCACATAATTGTGGGCAAAGGTGTCCAAAGCAATACTGGCACAAAGGTCACCTCTTCAACATATGGAACTTGGAAAACTGGATTTTCACATGTAAAATCCTGAAACTAGGGGTGAGCTCATGAGGCCCACCCCTCCCTGAGGACACAGGCAGCTAAAGGTTGCTGGTGAAGAGAGACGTTTTCTTCAGTGCTGTAGCCACTGGTGAGGTGCCCATGTTCCTATCAGCAATCCAAATAAAACTCACTGCGTCATGGACGCAGAAGACATGGAAGTAGAAGAATTCCACAGGAGGAGGAAGGGAATGTGGCTGCAGCCTTCTAGCATGGTTAGGACTGCCAAGGCCTCTGCTCTCATGCACTGAACAGATTCTCAGCCTCTCCAGTGTGCTGAGGACCATCGGTGGATTACACAGCCCCTACCATGTAAACACTCTCACAAATCCCCTTTGATAATATAGATTCATTCTTTAAGCTTGTTACCCTAGAGAACCCCAACACAATGTCTTAACAACGGGAGAGAGAGACCTCCCCTTCCCTCTCAGTTTTACTAGGGCCAGCTGGATGGAGCCTACAGGTGGCCGATCTTCCCACTCAGCCCACGGACTCATATACCTGCCTACCTCCTCCAGCAGGCACACCCAGCCTCTATAGTTTGGATAAGGCATGAACCCTAAGAGTCCATGTGCTGGAAGCTTGCCAGAGCAGGGAGATGATGTGAGGTCTTTAAGAGGTGAATCCTAGGGGAAGGTTCTTAGGTCATTACAGTCACCACCCTTGGAAGGCAGTGATTTTTTTTTTTTTTTTGCCTCAATCTCCTGAGCACCCTGAGTGATCACAAAAGCAAGTTGTTATGAGTCCTTCCCCCAAACTGTGCTATGCCTTCTTGCCAACACTATGGCTCCGGCATAAGTGCTTCCACCATTGTGTCACCGTGATCACCATCTGCTTTCAGGTCTTTCCAAGAGGCCAAACCAATGGGGGCTACCTCTAAAATGCTGAGCTAAAAAACCCTCTTTTCTTTATAAAGTTGGCCTGCCTTAAGCCTTTTATTATAGTAGCTGAAAGTAGACTAGCATACCAGCTGATTACTCCCTAATCCAGTCAAACTGACAACTAAAATTAGTCATTGCAACCAGAGAAGAAAAATTATTTGCCCAATTCAGAACCACAGAAAGCTGTACTAATTTTAAGATTACTGTCTAATTATCTTAGCTTTTTCTTGTAAGTCCTGTCTCCATTGTGCCTTTTTGGGCAGGTAAGGGAATTGGCTTTGGTTCCCAAAACCCACGTGTGTCGGCAGAGGTTTCTGTCCCACCTGGTCCTGCATTTGTTCAGTTCCAAAGAAAACACACAGAGGTCTACATTAATTACAGACTGGTTGACCTATTATCTCAGGCTTCTTATTAACTCTTACATCTTAAATTAGCCCATAATTCTTGTCTGTGTTACTTGAGACTTGGTACCTTTTATCAGTGAGGCGTTCTCATCTTGCTTCCCCTGTATCTGGGTAACGACTGCAGTCTGAGCCTTTCCTCTTCCCAGAATTTCTTTGTTCTTGTTGCCCCGCCTATACTTCCGGCCCAGATACTTGCCAATCAGCGTTTTATTAAAATACAAGTAACAATCTTTACAGGGTACAAGACCATTGTCCCACAGCACACACTGCAGAGAAGTTACTTTTTTTAAAAAAGTTATTTTTTTAAAAGATTAATTTATTCATTACAGTGTTCTGCAGGCCAGAAGAGGTCACCAGATCTTATTACAGATGGTTGTGAGCCACCATGTGGTTGCTGGGAATTGAACTCAGGACCTCTAGAACAGCAGGCAGTGCTCTTAGCTGCTGAGCCATCTCTCCAGCCCCCAGGGAAGTTACTTCTAAAAGCTCATATGACATGGCGTGCCCAGATCCTCATCCCCAAAACAATTGATGGGTGGTTTAAAAAAAAAAAAGCCACACCAGATCTGGGAAAGGTCAAGCCAATCTGCATTCTGGCTTGGAGAGGAAGAGGCTCACAGGCCCCATCCATCCTGAGGAGATACAGCCTGGAGTGGGAAGAGGCTGACAAGACCCAATGCATCCTGAGGAGATACAGCCTGGAGTAGGAAGAAGCTCACGGACCCCATCCATCCTGAGGAGATACAGCCTGGAGTAGGAAGAGGCTCATAGGCCCCATCCATCCTGAGGAGATACAGCCTGGAGTGGGAAGAGGCTCACGGACCCCATCTATCCTGAGGAGATACAGCCTGGAGTGGGAAGAGGCTCATAGGCCCCATCCATCCTGAGGAACTATTTGAAAGTGGTGGCTGCGGGAAGGGAGAGACAGTTCTGCCCGGGGATGTGGACTCTGGAGCTGCCATGCTCTGTGGTGGTCCTTACACCAGTGCCAAATGGGCTGCACTTAACCAGACTCTTACCCCTTTCCTCCCCTCTCCTCCCTTCTTTCCTCCTCACACTCCCCCTTCTTCCTTCTCTTTTGCTCTTTTTAAGGGAAAGAGTTTGGCTATGTTGCCCAGGCTGTCCCGACCTCTGGAACTGCAGCAATCCTCCTGCCTCAGCTTCATGAGTAGCGGGAACTATAGGTGCTGTCGCCACACCCAGCTTATAACTTAATTCTTAAACAGCTTCTTCAACAAGACTGTAAAGTCATTCTGAGCATCACCTTCTGGGTATCTGGCTACTTCATCAGTGGGCTACTGATCCTCTGCCTCCTCTTGTCAAAGCTGGGGGCTTGGGAGGTTCTCTCAGCCAGCCTAGCCTAGTCTACTGTGTAGCTTTCAGGCCAGAGAGAGACCTCGGGTCAAAAAAAAAAAAAGTGGACAGTGTTTGTGAAGCAACAAATGAAGTTGTCCTCTGGCCTCCAAACACATATGTACATATGTGTATGCAACCTATACACACACACACCACCCCTACCACCCCACACACTCCAGCTGCTCCAGGAGCAATGGAGAAGAGAAGCAGCTGAACTTGGGAATGCGTCCTTGGTTTGAATCCCTGCTCCACTACGTGGCCCCTCTGAGCCTCACCTGCCTCTACCAGAGGCCACTGGTGAGCTTTTCTGACCTGCAATTAGCACCAGCTCCTTCTGAAGCCCCGAGAAAGGTTCTAGTCTCTTATAGTCACATTTTAAAAAATTCCTGTCTATGAACCACCCCCCCCAAGTTATATCCGCTTTGAATCCCATTGGATCCCCCCACCCCCCACAGAACTGCTTTGGGAGTTAAGCAGGTTCTTTTTGTAAAGTACCTGGTGTATAGTAGATGCTCACTTAATGTTACTTTTCTCCAGAATGACCCGTAAAAAGGATGGAGAGACAGACAGGCACTCAGGTGGGCATGTTTGTTGGATGCCCCTTTAATGTCCTGTGCTGTGGTAGTCATTAGCCCAGCCTCACTCTGAGAGTGGGGTCTGGGGATGAGCAGGAAGGGGTGCTACAGACTCTGGCCCTTTGGGGAGGCATCCTTGCTGCCAATGTGGCTGTGGATCCATTCAAGGTAGCGGCTCACTTTGGTGTAGACACCGTAGTTGTTGAGTTGCCCGCAGCCCTCGCCCCAGCTCACCAACCCCACCAGGAACCAGGTGCCCCGAAAGAAGACCACCATAGGTCCCCCACTGTCACCTTCACAGGCATCTCTGCTGTCACCAAGGATGCCCGCGCACAGCATGTTCTCTGAGACCACATGGTTCATGGCCTGTATGCAGTCATTTCGTGGGGCCACAGGGATGCGGATGAATGTGAGGATAGAGGTACGGTTCCTCCTGCCATCTTTGTCCTTGTCGGTTTGATAGCCCCAGCCTGTCACCACTGTCTCCTGGCCGGCCTGAGTGAGCTCCCGCTCTGCCAGGCCATCGTTCGGCAGGCAGATGGGCACTATGGTCTTAGACAGAGTGGCTGGCTGGGCCAGGCGGAGCAGAGCAATGTCATTGTCACTGGTGATCCGACTGTAGTTAGGGTGGATGAGGACCTCCTTGATGTCCAGATCCAATTCCCAGTGGTCCCTGCGTCGCAGATCGTACTCACCTGCAAGGCAAAGATGCTATCAAAGTAGGGTAGGCTGGGGGAGCCTGCATGACCGTGGTGCTTCTGCTGCCCAGCTGCGGGGGGCCTTGAACTGGATCGTTAGAGAAGGTGAGTTTTCTTGCCAGGAGTATGAATAGGGGGCCCTTGGGCATAAGTTCCTAAGGGGCAGGGGGCTGGTCTGCACTCAGAATTCACAAATGAAACAGTAAAACGAAGATCGAAAGAACAGAAGAGCCAGAGACTCCTGTATACAGGAAGGGAAGAAAGAACAACCCTGCTGGAGAGACCAGCTCCAGGGCAGCAAGACCCAAAGAGAAGCAGCAGCAAGATCCAAGGGGGAGCAGCAGCAAGCCCCAGGCAGGCACTGCTAGCGAGAATGATCTGGACCACGGAGAAGAGAAAGGTCCTCCCTACCAGCTGATGGCTCTGGGAAGCAGGGCCACAGGCCGTTGTCCACGCTGTAGGTAGCGTACAGTGTATCAATTTTGTCATTCTCAGTGCACCCTTTCTTTTACCATGTATGTGCTTACATATGTAAGTATGTATGTATGTAAGTATGTATGCATGTATGTGCTTGTGTTCATGGAGGATGGATGTGTGTGAGGGTGCATGTGCATGTGTGTGAGTGCATAAGGAGGCCAAAAGTCAATGTTTGGTGTCTTCCTTGATTGCTTTCCACCTAATTATATTGGAGACAGAATCTCTCGTTGAAGCTGAAGCTCACAGATTCAGCTACATTGACTAGCCAGCAGGCCCACGGGCCCTCCTTCTTTGCCTTTCCAGCACTGGGATTAGTTATACTCTACCATGTCTGGATTCTACATTGGTGCTGGGAACTGAACTGAACAACTTTGACCCACCTTTCTTCCTTTTGGTATAGTGTCTGCTAAAAGGCCCTCCAGAAATGGTTACAGAGTAGGGCTTAGACTTGGGGACCCTCAGACTCTTGGGGAAACGGCTAGCAAGATGGGCCGACATTGCACAGCTCCGCTCTGTCAGTTTATATGAAGCTCGCAAGGTGTCGGGGGTCTGACCATGGCCAGGGGCTGAGGCCCACGCAGAGCGGGCTCCATAGGAGTAGGAGGGAGGAGACCTGGATGTAGGATGCCCCTCACAAACGTGTGGACCTAGATCTGAAAGGAGCACCAGAAATTTCCCAGCTGACTGGAGTCCCGGCGTGAGCCGGTGCTGGCACAGATGCCTCTGTCCCCCAGCATCCTCTGTGGAGCCCAAGTGTGTAAGTCCCATGATCACCCACCCTGGGACAGCAAGCCTGCTTCCCCTGCTCCTCCCAGGCCTCTGGCTGCTCCTGCCCAGCCTCCGCTCTTACCAAGCCTCACAGTAAGCTTCTTGGTGTTCTCCATGCAGTGGGCTGCCGTCAGCACCCAGGAGGTATGGATGAGTACCCCTCCACAGGCCAGCTTCTTCTTGGAGTCCAGAAGGATCGCCTGAAAGTGACATCACAGGCTGCCTCTGACTGTTCATAGCATAGGACCCAAGTCTTACACAACTCTCCGTAGTTCCCAACCCTCCCCTGGGCTCCTGGTCCCACTGGCACACATAGCCTTCAGGTCCTTCCCCAGTGTTTTCTGTTTGTGACACTGTCTGGTATTGGCCTGTGTCAGGGACTCTTCCGAACACAGCCTGTGCAGTTCCAATAGTCACCTTCCGCCATACCCATGCCAAAGTGCTCTCCTGCTGGGGCTTGGGACAGGCCTTACATTCTCTGGGGAGCCTTTTCGGTACTCAGGCCTCCCTCTGCCCCTGTCCTGATGGGCGTCCTGGTCCTCATCCTACTGAGCTATTTCCAGAGCTTCTAAGCTCCCCAAATTGGTGAACTACTAGTCTGCTCCTCATTCCAGGGCCTGGCGAAGATGAGAAACAAGTAAATGTTTGCTCCGCATTGCAGCTGGGATGTTCAGGGTCAGCACTCCCTTCTCGCTTTCTCCTACACAAGCGCCTTCTCCAGAAACACAGTCCCTACCTCAGTTCCCACCCACAAAAGCTCTGTCTCTCCTCCTCTTCCTCAACACCAGAGCTCTTCCTCCTGCTTGCTCCCACCTATGCTGTGCTGGCCGGTTTTATGTCAACCTGACAAACAGCTAGGGTCATCTGAAAGGAGGGAACCTCAGTTGACAAGATGCCTCCATAAGACCCAAAATGGAGGGCATCTTCTTCAGTCGAGACTGATGGAGAAAGGCCCAGCCCATTGTGGGCAGGGCAACACGTGGGCTGGAGTCCCGCCTTCTGTGAAAAAGGCTGAGCAAGCATGGAGAGAAAGCCAGTAAGCAGCACCCCTCCATGGCCTCTGCATCAATTTCTGTCCCCAGGTCCCTGCCCTGCTTCAGTCCCTGTCCTGATTTCCTCTGTTGATGAACTGTGATGTAGAAATGTAAGCCAAACAAACTCTTTGCTTCTCAAGTTTCTTTGGCCATGGTGTTTTGTCACAGCAACAGTAACTGTAACTAAGACACATGCCTTTCCCTGCACGTGCCCATTCCTATCCTTACCAGCTCCAACCCCAGCCTCCCCCGTCCCCCCCCTCACCCCCCCCCCGTCCCCTCAAGCTGCAACACTTCTCTCACGCCAGCAGGGGTCCCAGAAGACTGTCTCTCTTCCATTTCCCCACCTGCCAAGGACTGTCTCCCTGCTTCGTCAGTGTTCCGTTGACAATCCTTGGACCTTGTTCTAGTTCATCTTCTGGGTCTGTGTCCCTGCTCTTGCGTTTCTTTTCCATCCGCCTCCCCAGCTTTCCGCATGGAAAATTCACTGAGGGTAAAAGAGAGGTGGTAAAGGGTCTCCCTGGCATGACTCCCCAGGGCCCTCTCATCTGTCTGTAGGCTAGGCTGCCACCGCGGGGGATTCACGAAGTACAGCTTGGGACTCAAAATCAAATAGTGCCACCTACTGGCAAGAACTGGCCA
Source organism: Ondatra zibethicus (assembly GCA_004026605.1). Lineage (NCBI taxonomy): Eukaryota > Metazoa > Chordata > Mammalia > Rodentia > Cricetidae > Ondatra > Ondatra zibethicus. The sequence goes on from PVIU01006536.1 coordinate 86,207, forward strand.
AGCGGTATTACTACCTAAGTATCCCAGAACTGATGATGAAAGATATCATGGATTCATTATACTCCAGGGTTATGGGTGATCGATTATCCCCAAGATATATAAGAAAAGGCTCCTGTTTGGGTGCTACCAAGATTCTAGGGAGATAATAAATTACATGGACTGGTCTGTGGATATAACTCAGAATGCTTGCCTAGCACACATATGACCCCGGGTTAGATCCCTACTGCATAAACCAGGCATAGTAACACGCATCTGTAACCACAGCATTGGGAAAGTAGGGCAGAAGGATCTGAAGTCCAAGGGCATCTTAGGCTACACAGTGAGTTTTATGTCAGCCTGGGCTACATGTGACCCTATCTCAAAGTGGGGGAGGGCAGATTATGGAGAAAAAGCTTAGTATTTTATTTTCTCTAAAGGTGCATGACTGTTTTACCTGTATGTATGCAAGTACACTGTATTTAGGTACACTGCGTGTGTCTGGTGACCTCAGAAGCAGAAGAGGTCACCAGATTCTCTGGAACTGGAACTAAGGATAAATGTGAACTGCCTTGCGAATCATAGTCCTCTGCAAGAACAGCAAGTACTCTAAATTGCTGAGTCATCTTACCAGCCCCAGAAGGGTGTGTGTGTGTGTGTGTCTCTGTGTGTATATGTGTCCCTGCGTGTGCGTGTGTGCATATGGGTGCAGTTGCACATGCGTGTAGAAACCAGAGGTCAACACTGAGTGTCTTTCTTGTTTCTACACTTTATTCTTGAGACAGCCTTTCACTGAGTGTAGAGCGTGATTGACCAGTGACTCCTAGGGATCTTACTGTCTCTGCCCTCCCCCCTCAGCATGCTGAGGTTACAAACACATATAACCATGTTTAGCTGTTTTAATGCAGATGCTAGGGATCTAAGCTCAGGTCCTTGTGCTTGCAGGTAAGCTGTCAGCCAAGCTGTCTCCAGCTGTGGGCGATTCATTTTGAAACCTCTCTTCCCAGAGCAGTGGGCACACCATGGAAATCCAGGGGCTGATGCTCTGGGAGGTCTGCTCCTAGAAATGCTGAATGCTAGTTGGGAGAATCTAAGCTGGTGAAGCCGAGGAGCACCATCAGCAGGGCAAGAGAGGAATGACAGAATGGAAAGCAGATAGCAGCGATGAAAGTCCAGAAACTGGCCAGTAGGCAGACATAGTAACTGGTTTGACAAACTGAGAAAAAAGTCTCTCCTGGAAGCAAAGTTCCCAGAAGCTGGGATTTCACAGCCAGCACCTTTCTGGAGTCCTCTAAAGCCCCGGGGTGGAGGCAGTGCAGATAAGACTGCAGGTGGGGCGTGGTGCGAGCTGACAAGGGAGGCTTGGAGAACCCTCCTCATGGCTTGACTCCCCCTTTCTCACAGAAAGAGGTCCATTCCTGCAGAAGGGGAACCAGAGGCTGTGAGAAAAGACTACATACAGTTCTGTGGCAGAGTGATATGGCTAGAGGGCCTCAGGCTGCAAAAATGACAGAGCCTCTGCCCATCCTGCTCCTGGGTGCTGGAAGGCAAATGAGAGGCACTCTTCTCAAACCCTGCTGCAGTGTTTAGACCTAAGGAGCCGAACCAATCGTCTGCAGATGACTCTAGCCTTCAGGAAAGCTTGCAGGAAGGCAGGCCCGTGGGGACTTCTTGAAACTTCCTGGAGATGTATAATTTCCAAAATACAAAGTTTAGGACCTGGAGAAATGTTTCAGCATTGGGGAGCACTGGCTGCTCCCCTGGAAGACCCAAGTTCAATTCCCAGCAGCCACATGGTGGTTCACAGCTGTCTATAGCTCCAGTTCCAGGGGATCAATTAAAACAGACATGCAAGTGGTACACACACACACACACACACACACACACACACACACACGCACACGCATGTAAGCAAAATATTTATTCACATAAAATAAACAAATCTCTAAAAAAATTACCCAGTTTAAATGTGTGTTTCTGTATAGTGACTAGAAGATAAACTTGTAAATAGTTTCCTGAAAAAAATGCAGAGTCAGGCCTGGGGACAACGTTCAGGTGGTAAAGTGCTTATCTGGCTTAAAAAATGCAAAGTCAGGCCTGGGGACAACGCTCAGGTGGTAAAGTGCTTGTCTGGCTTAAAAAATGCAAAGTCAGGCCTGGGGACAACGCTCAGGTGGTAAAGTGCTTGTCTGGCTTAAAGCTCTGAGTTTCACCCCGGTACCAAATAAAATCAAGTGTGCATGCCCATAGCCCCAGAACTCTGGAGACAGAGGCAGGAGGATGAGGAAATCAGTCATCCCTAGCAATACAATGAACTCAAGGCCAGCTTGGGATACATGACTGTTTCGGGGGGGAAAGGCCAGATATAAAAAATAGAAGAGGCAATAAGTATGAATGTTGTAAGAGATCCAGAAAGACAACGAAGAAAGCACAGGGGAGAGTGCCAACAAAATAATCTCAAGATGAAGGGAAGCAGGTGGACAATCTTCAGGCATTCCATCTTTCTCCTCTTCCCCAAACCCAGTTCCCCGGCCTCATCCACATCTCTGTAGCACACTGCCAATTGTAGCCTCTCCTTCCTTGCCCCACCACCAGCAGATCATGAAGATCTCCTACAGGCTCCCTCAGCACCATCCTGTTGTCTCAGCCTCCACCTTGCACGGGCAACTCCCTGAATCCCAGTGGCCGCACTTGGAAGGACCCCAGAAGCATTCACTACCAGGCAACCCACAGCCATAGCACTCTATAAGAACCAGAAAGGGCAACAGAAATCAATGAAGGGAACACCATCAGCACCTAACATTACAAGCATCCCAAACCTAGATGCTTAGCCACCAGCGTCAAAATACAACCAACAACAGCCAGGACAATATGTCTCCACGGAAGCCCAGCAACCCTACTACAGGAGGCCTGGAACATAGTTGAAGCACCAGACAAGGATTTCAAAACGGCCTTTATGAATATACTACAGGTCCTTAAAAAGGAAATGAACAAATCCATTAAGAAATCCATGAAAACCAAAACACTGTAATGAGGGGAAGAAAACAGTTCAAGACTTACAAGTGCAAATACAATCAATAAAGAAAATTCAAACTGAGGGAAACTGGAAATGAAATTTTAGGAACTTGAGCAGGGAACTCAGAGGCAAGCCTCACCAACAGAATACAAGAAATGGAAGAGAAGATAGAATAAATGGACTCTTCGGTCAAAGAAAACGTTAAATATTAAAAAATTCAGGCACAAAACATCCAGAAAACCTGGGACACTAAGAAAAGACCAAGTCTAAGAATAATAGGAAGGAGAAGAAATTCAGACAAAAGACACAGAAAATATTTTCAACAAAAGCATAGAAGAAAATTTACCCAACCTAAAAAAGGAGATGCCTATCAAGGTACAAGAAGCATACAGAACACCAAACAAACTGAACCAGAAAAATGGATTCCCCTCCTCACCTAACAAAACAGTAAACATATGCTGTAGAATAATCTCTTGTATACTGTAAAGATTTGTCACTCGAATTAGTTTAATAAAATGCTGATTGGCTAGTACCCAAGCAGGAAATATAGGTGTGGCAACCAGACTAAGGATAATGGGAAGAAGAAGGGTGGAGTGAGGAGTTGCCAGCCAGATGCAGAGGGAGCAGGAGATAAATGTGTCATGCTAATAAAGGTACCGCCACATGGCAGAGTATAAATAAGGCATGTGGGTTAACTTAAAATGTAAGAGCTAGCAATAAGCCTGAGCTATCAGCCAATCATTTATAAGTAAGCCTCTGAGTCAATTATTTGGGAAACAGTTGCTGGGTATTTGGGAACAGGCAGGCAGTTGGGAGAGAAACTTCCAAATACATATTGTGCCCAATGTGGGGCACAAATCCACAACTCTAGGATTAAGATGTGGACTCAGAAACTTCTCAGAGTGGGGCGATAAACATGGCTTCTGCTGGTACCTCTGCCATGAAGCTAAGTTCTCAGAACCAACAAATGGGGTGGAGCCAATCAGTAATGCACTGCACAGAGCTAATCAATAATGCACTTCTAGCCATCTGCTTAGCAGTTTAAATAGTCATATGGTTAGAAAAAGAAAGAGATATGCAGTAAAGATAGATTAAGGCAAAAATCACTCTAAGCAGGTTACAGTGTGTTTAAAAATGTGTGTAGGCTTGGGAGAGAAAAGAAAGAGGATAGAGGAAGTCCTTAAAAAAGAAATTGGGTAAACAAATATAATAAGCCATGTAAAGATGGAAAATACACAGAGAGTCTAGATACTGTATGTATTGCATTATCTTTAAATTTTTTTACTGCTAATGAACAAATGATAACTGCTGAGAGACATTTGATTATGAAAGATGCTAGATTAAACCAATCTACATATTTTAAAAATATCTTGACTTCAAAATTTAAGTCAAAAGATATGCTACTTTAGGAAATGTAATTTTAGGAAATGAGAGGCTGTGGATTCATTCTGGGTAAAGAAAAATCAGGTTTGATTGAGGAAGAGCCCCTGAAAAAATCCTGATGGGAATGGATGACCCAGGTGATCCAATGTTTCTGGAGAGTGCCGCTGTTGCAGTTTCCTCTCAGTTCTACATCCAGAACAACTTCAAGGCTGCTGGTTGAGATGATCCAGCCCCACAGAATACTCCAGTCAGGACATGACCATAATCCTAAATTTTCCCAGAGTTCTCCAAAGATTCCCAGTGCCCCCAATCAGCAGGAAGTAGTCTAGAAAACTATGCCCACATTCCCAAAAATAAATCATGAATGTTTGTCATCATTTAGGGGGTTGGTTACTAGTTGTTATGAACAATGGTCAGAAAAAAACTAAACCAAAGAGATTAGATTCAAGGATCTTGTTCTGAAAAGAAAGAGGGGGAATGTAGAAATGATAGGATGAAATGGTAGATTATTGTATCTACTTTAATCCAAAATACAACTGTTAATCTTACATATTTTACATTGGTATGGATTTTGGCTTATTGATACAAATTTAAAGTTAATTTGTTATACTGTATGTATATTTCTACTCTTGTTTAGAGTATTATGTTTATGGAGTGAGAGGCAGAAATCTCTGTGAGTTCAAGAACAGCCTGGTCTATGGAGTTCCAGGATAGGCTCCAAAGCTAGAGAGAAGCCCTGTCTCAAAAAAACCAAAAAGAGTAATATATAATTAAGAAATATAGATTAATGGTCATCTATAATATCAAACTTACAGTCATGTTAAGTATGTTTTCAAGGTTATACAGAGATATATTTCAGATAGATAAGCAATCTTCAAACACTTCAAAGTCATTTAAAATGTTTTAAGAACGTAGACTTTTCTCAACAGTGAGAACGGTGCTTTTCCTGGCAGCAACAATTACTTCAAAGAGGATGATGGACACCAAAGAAACTCTGTATGGATTTTGTCTTCTTTTTGGCAAAAGCTAGAAATATGGGCAAAGAAACTGTCCTTGCCTCAATTGCTGATAGTTACTGTCCAAACTGGACCAGCAGGATGCAAAAAGGGTGACTGCTAAACTTTGCCAAGACAAGATAAGACAGTCCTTCAAAATTACTTGTTTCACAGGAAAGTCTGTCAGATATGTTAAGTCTGTAGGCCAGTCCCCCAAATTACAGAGGAACTTTGGGTGACTGTTCAGGAAGTTTGAGTTCCTTGTCATTAGGTAACATTTCACCTTCTGGGGTATTTGATGGGGTAGAAGACTAAATAGTTATAGTTTTCTTTAGTTATGATAAAAGATAAATTAGGTACAAAACTTTGGACTCACAAAGATAAGATAGATAATAGAGCATTTTTTCTAATTTTATGAAATACAAATAGCCTGGATGTTGTAACTGTAATTCTTACTCGATAACTGTTTTTGTTGTTTACAATCTTACTATGTTAAAGTTAAAACCATCCTTTTTAATTAGACAAAAAGGAGAAAATGCTGTGAAATAATCCTCTTGTATACTGTAAAGATTAGTCACTCCAGCACTTGGGAGGCAGAGGCAGGCGGATCTCTGTGAGTTCGAGGCCAGCCTGGTCTACAAGAGCTAGTTCCAGGACAGGCTCCAAAGCTACAGAAAAACCCTGTCTCAAAAAACCAAAAAAAAAAAAAGATTAGTAACTCAATTTGGTTTAATTAAACACTGATTGACCAGTAGTATACAGGAAGTATGTATAGGTGGGGCAACCAAAGTAAAGATATGATGGGGAAAAGGACAGAGTGAGGAGCTGCCAGCCACAGCCAGATGCAGAGGGAGCAGGAGATGAATGTGCCATGCTAATAAAAATGCTGCCACGTGTCAGAGTGTAAATAAAGAATATAGGTTAATGTAAAACTTAAGAGTCAGCTATTAATAAACCTGAGCTATCAGCCAAGCATTTATAAGTAATATTAAGCCTCTGAGTAAATTATTTGGGAAGAAGATGGGCAGGATAGAAACTTCTGATTACAGACATAAAGAACAAAAAAATATTAAAAGCTGGAATTGAAAAAGGGAAAAGACCAAATAACAAACAAAGGCAAATCTATTAGAATAACACCTGGCTTTTCCATGGAGACTCTAAAAGCAAGAAAGTTCTAGACAGATATTCTACAAACTCTAAGAGATCACAGATGCCAGCCCAGAGTACTATACCCAACAAAACTTTCAATCACAATAGGTGGAAAGAGAAAGATAAATGGCATTCGTCAAATTGGGTGGTTGCAAGTAGAAGAATGTGAATAGATCCATCTTTAGCGCTTGGCACAAAATTCAACCACAAATGGATCAAAGACCTTAACACAGGACAGATACACTAAACCTGACAGAAGAGAAAGTAGATAATAGCCTTGAACTCATTTATACAGGCAAAGACTTTCTGAACAGAACACCGATATTACAGGTGCTATGATTAATATTAATAATTGGGATCTCATGAAACTGAAAAGCATGTGTAAGGCAAAGGACACTATTATTTGGACAAAGTGGCAGGCTACAGAATGGGAAAAGATCTTTACCAATTACTCAACTGGTAGAAGGCTGATATTTAAAATGTATAAAGAACTCAAAAACTGGACATCAAGAAAACAAATAACCCAACCAAAAATTTTTGTATGGCTCTAAACACATCTCAAAAAAAGAAACTCCAATGTGTGTGAAGCACTTAAAGATATTTTCAGCATCCTTAGAAGGAAAATGCAAACCAAAACTACTTTGAAATTTCATCTTACAGTAAGCAGAATGTCCAAAATTAATAAAAACAATTACAGCTCATACTGTCAAAGAGGCAGAGTAAAGGAAACATGCGTCCATTGCTGGTGGGAGTACAAACTTGTCCAGCCACTATGGAAATCAGTGTGGCAGTTACTCAGGAAGATGGGAATCACTCTATCTCAAGATCTAGCTATATCACTCTTGGGCATATACCCAAAGGATGCTTCATCCTACTACAGAGACACTTGCTCAACCATATTCATAATAGTCAGAAACTGGAAACAACATAGATGTTTGCCAGTGGATGAATGGATAAAGATAATGTGGTATGTTTACACATTGAAAACACTCAGCTCTAAAATAAATAAATGAATAAAATCATGAAATTCTCAAGTAAATGAATGAAATTTTTAAAAATCATCCTGAGTGAGGTAACTCAGACCCAGAAAGACAAATATGGTCTATCTTCTCTTGTATGTGGATATTAGTTGTTAAGTCATTGACAAGCAAGCTACAGTCCATATAACCACAGAGGTTAGGTAGAGAGGGAGGGACTGTGGAGGAGGGATGGCTCTCCCTAGGAAGGGGAAATAGAATAGACAGTTATAGATAGGGAAGGAACTGGAATGGGAGGATCAAAAGGGGAAAGAGCTGGGGTGGAGTGGGGAATATGAGGAGGGATGGATAAAACTATGGACACTTGGGGGGTTATGTGGAAACCTAGCACAGGAGAAGGGAGACAGAGATACATCAGGATATTTCTTGTCACCAAAGGAAGCTTCCAGCAGCAGGAATGGACTGCATCTAATTGAGTTCTTTGCCACAGGTGTCCCATGGGAACCTCCAAACAACCTAGCCTTTTGCCAAGGATATTGATGGTTCTCCACAGACTGAAGGTAAAGTAAGGTCCTATTGCCAAAGATCACACCTGCAAAACTCATTGAACATGGAGAATTAGAGCTGGTGCCTCCCTAGGGCCTTCACCCCAGTGGACTAGAATTCATGGCACTGGAAGGCACTCTACATGCTACCAAAGGGAAAAGGCAAACACCAACCTAGCTATAAACCCTTCCATCTACAAGAGTGCCCTACCAGACACGCTGGTGCAATAGTGGTACAAAGCTTGTGGGAGAAGCCAACCAATGTCTGAGTTAAGGCCCATTCCATGAGACAGAACCCTCACCCAATGCTGCTTGGTGGTCAAAAACCTGAGACTACATAGGTCAGAGACTTAGGGACTTAGGGAAAAACCAAATATTATTGTTTTACTAAAGGGATATAACAATAAAATGGCTCCTAAGGACATTCTGTTATACTCATAGATCAGTGCCTTGCTCAGCCGTCATCAGAGAAGCTTCCTCCTGCAGGAAATAAGACAAATAGAGTCCAACAGGCCAACAACACACAGAGAATGAGAGGCCTTGGAATACTCAGCCCTAAAAGAGATGTCTCCATCAAATTCCTCCCCTCAGGGCTCAGGGAACCCTGTGGAAGAGGAGGCGGAAAGAGTGTAAGGGCCAGCTGGGATGGAGAACACCAAGGAATCAAGGCCTTCTAGACACAGCGAATGAACTCACAGAGACTGTGGTAGCATGCACAGGGCCTGCGTGGGTCTGCACCAGCTGAGTGGAGAAGTGAACACATACCCCTTCCCTAAACCAGAAGCTATCTCCAACTGATAGCCATTTGCAAATGAGAAGTAAGTTTTCTCCAAGGGAACCTTCCTGGGAAAACAAACAGCTCTTAAGGTCTTAAGGGTTGGCTCCATGCCCAGCAGTAAGTGGCCAACCCAAAATCAAGTCTACTGGAGGTTCTTTCATAATGTGAAGCCAGGGCTTTTTCTTTAACCTTACAGATCCTCAGCAATATATATTATGGCTTCCTGTTTTGGGTCTTTATGGGATTCCTGAGTGTGCAAGTGTTTGTGTGTGTGTACAGCTATATGCATTTTGTGTGCTTTTTCTTTGGCTCTTTTTCTTGTCTGTTTTGTCATATTTCAACTTTTAAAATGTATCTTATTTTATTTACTGTTACTTCTGAAATACCTGGTTTTAAGGAGAGACAAAAAGGATGTGAATAGGATGGGAGGGAGGTGGGGATGAACTGGGAAGAGTGTGTGTGTGGTGGAGTATAATCATAATATATTGTGTAAAAAACTATTTTTTTTACAGATTACATACTCACATATTGACTGATTGATTGATTGATTGATTTTTTGAGACAGGGTTTCTCTGTTTAACAGTCCAAACTGTCCTGGAACTTGTTTTGTAGACCAGGTTGGCCTTGAACTCTGCTCCCATATGTGGGACCACTGACACTTGGCCACATATTTATTTTATACATACTGATTATTTTTGAAACATTTTTAATTAAAAAAATTTTAAACTCAGCGGGGTGGTGTTGGCTCACACCTTTAATCCTAGCACTCAGGAGGCAGAGGCAGGAGGATCTCTGGGAGTTCAAGGACAGCCTGGTCTACAGAACAGAGTTCCACAACAGCCAGGGATACACAGAGAAACCCTGTCTGAGAACAAAACCAAAACCATTTTTTAAAAGTTTTTGATATTTAAATGCTAATCATTATAACACTTTACTAAGGTTTTATAGGGGAAAGCCTATTTTTTTAAAAATAATTTTTATCTTAGTTACTTTCTTTTTTCTTCTTTTCTTTCTTCTTCTTCTTCTTCTTCTTCTTCTTCTTCTTCTTTCTCTTTCTCTTCTTCTTCTTCTTTCTCTTCTTCTTCTTCTTCTTCTTCTTCTTCTTCTTCTTCTTCTTCTTCTTCTTCTTCTTCTTCTTCTTCTTCTTCTTCTTCTTCTTCTTCTTCTTCTTCTTCTTCATTGAAACAGGGTTTCTTCGTGTAGACTGTCCCAGTACTTGCTCTGACGTCAAACTCTGAGATTCACCTGCTTCTGCCTCCCAGGTGCTGAGATTAAAGGCATGAGTGACCTCTCTGCCTGGCTATTCTGACTTCTTACACTACACACATAAGTAAACTCGTTCAGAAGAAAAATTCAAGGAAAATCTAAAAGGAAGGCAGAACCAATGTTCTGCAAGGAAGTAACACACCCAGTAGGGTAGATGGGGAAGATACTGACGACTTGGTTCCTAGGTCAGCTCAGTGTGTGTGTGTGTGTGTGTGTGTGTGTGTGTGTGTGTGTGTGTGAGAGAGAGAGAGAGAGAGAGAGAGAGAGAGAGAGAGAGAGAGAGAGAGAGAGAGAGAGAGAGAAACAGACAGACAGGCAGACAGGCAGACAGACAGACAGAAACAAAAGACTGCTGTGCTCCAGGGTATGTCCAGGGATGTCTGAAGGTCGGCAAATAAACAAGAGACTACAACAGGGTCCGGGAAGTGAGGAGTTGGGTATGTCCACGTGTCTTGGGTCCTCAAGATGTGTTAGCTTTCGGGGAGTGCCCTTCCTCCCTGCCTGCCTTAGGCCTGATGCTCTTTGCAGGCCTGCCTGGGCTCACCGGTAGACTTGCAGCGCTTGTGGTCGTCTGCCAGCTCGTAGCCCGGAGCGCAAGCACAGCGCCGACTGCTGCCCTCCTCCAGACAGTAGTGTACGCAGCCGCCATTTTTCACCTGGCAGTCGTGGTATTGCCGCTCTGTGCGACAGAGGAGTGCAGACAGCTCGTGGTGGCCCTACTAGTTCCAGATCCCACCTCAGCCCACCTCACTGCCTGGCAGAGGTCCCCTCACCCTCCTGGCAGAACCTGCCCTCCCAGCCTTTATCGCAGAAGCAGCTGAAGCTGCCCAGGCTGTCGATGCATGTGCCATGCCCGCAGCATGGGCTGTTGCACTTGTGGTCCAAGGGTGGAGCCTCACACTGGTCACCATCTGTGAAAGAAAGAGGGATGGGGCAGTAGAAGATGTGGGTACCTCCATTTTCCTTTCCTACCTCCACCGACCCTGGAGCAAGCTTCGACTATCCATCCATCCAGGTGTCTGGGACTCACTCACCGAAGTACTTGATCCAGAAGGCGAGCTGTGGCGGGAAGAGAGGGTAGCGTGTCAGGGTCCAGCACTGCTACAAGGGGACACCCTTAAGGTATTGCCTCCTCCTGGATACCAACTGTCCAGTGAGTGGAAAGGGCTTTCAGACAAACAGCTGTCTTAGTGCTCCTGGCTGCCTACTCCACAACATCCCTTTCCATGCAGCAGGACTCTGCCCACCGGGTCATTTACTCCCACAGTAGCGTCCTCAGTGGAAAGTATCTAAAGCCCTCACAGATTGTTCTGCCCCCTTTGGACCATCCAGGCTTGAGACATGACTTGCTGGCTCAGAGTCTGTGTTCTAACTAGACCTCAAGTGACTGAGGCTCAGAGTGCCCCGTGGAGAGAGACATTAAAAAGTCTTGGTCAAGCTGGGTGGTGGTGGTGCACACCTTTAATCCCAGCACTCAGGGGCAGAGACAGGAGAATCTCTGTGAGTTCAAGGCCAGCCTGGTCTACGGAGCGAGTTCCAGGACAGGCTCCAAAAGCTACAGAGAAGCCTTGTCTCAAAAAACAAAACAAAACAACCAACCAAACAAACAAAAAGTCCTGGTCATACACCTAACCATAAGGTATGGGGCAGCGTGGGGGTGAAGACCACCTGGTCACATGAAGGGACCACTGGAGAGATGCCCAGACCCTCTTTTCCCTGACATTAATTTCAGGGTCCTGGTTCCTATAGTCCCCTGTGCTCTGACCAAGCCTTTAAATAAGGTTAGCATCCACCAACTCTTACAACTCTAAGAAGGGCCCCAATGGAAGTCATCATGCCCACTGCTCCTCTAGGTCCCATCCAGCCTCCAGCCCACCCCTGAGCTACACCCTCTGGACCTGGCCTTGTAGCCTTACTGTGTCTTCCACATTTTGGAAAATCTCCTTGGCCTCCTCAAAGTCACAGATCTCTTCCATACACTCCCGTTCCAGGTTGCCCGGCCGCATCTCCTCCAGGAAGGTGTTGGCACGTTTGGCCCGCAGCACCTGGTGGGCACGCTCACTGCTGGAGAACACTGGTTCTGCTTTGGGATGGGAGTCAATGTGGTGGAGGGACCCAAGAGAAGCCAGGAGGGATCTGAAGAGCCCCAGCTAGAGAGAGCCTGGGAAGACCTCAAGACCTCGCATTATTTTATTATTATTATTATTATTATTATTATTATTATTATTATTATTATTATTATTATTATTATTATTATTCAGAGCATCCCAGGAAGGATGCTGTGCCCTGCTCTTCTGCTCTCTTCCCAGATCCCCATAGGAGAGCAGCAGCATGGGTCTTCTGACACAGACAGACAGACCTTCCTTTGAAGGCATGCCCGGAATACTCAACAATGTGTGTTGTGCAGAATGAAGTGCTTAGGGTCAATGCCAGATCTTGCTGCTTTTAAAACTGCAGTTATGTGTGCATGAAAAACAGCCTTACATAATGTTGTCTAATAATAAATAAATGAGAGTAGTAAAAGTCTAAGACTGCAAAGTGAATTCTGTCTCACATGTCTCCCAGCATAGCTGAGTGAGCCCTGCTTGCCTCACCCCTTGATTTCCCACACCTTCTATCATACAGTCCCCATTTCTTCCCCTTAGCAGGGACACCTGGAGAACAGAGACCTGTCAGTCAGCCTGAGAAATGCCTGTCTTGGGTAGGAAGAGAAAAGCTAAGAGGGAGGGACTGAATCAGAAGCATGCAGTAAGGGCTTGGGGAGTGAGTGTGGAGGAGGATGTGGCCACCTGAGCTGAGGTAGCAGAGGAGGGAGAGACCTGGGATGGGCAGGGCAGGCTAGAAAAGGGCTTGGTAGATAGAGCACTCAGGGAAGAACCCAATTCAGGAGACAGCTGAGGCAACTCTAGACAGGTCCATTTACGCTGGCACCACGGGAAACCAGTGGAGGTGCTGAGGGTTTTGCACAGGGGTGGAGACCGTCTTACCAAGAGGTGTGCTGGAAATACCCCAGGTGGACAGGAACAGCAGGAAGATTCTGACTTGCCACATCCTGGAGCTGCTGACACCTGTCTGAGGAGAACCTCTAAGCTCCAAGGACATCCACAGTTGCTCTGCCCTCAACCCCCCGACAATGGAATGAAAGGGTCATCCCTGAGCAGGGGAGACATCTTACTCACTAAAGCACTTGTTGTAGGAACATGAAGACTTAAGTCTGATCTCCAGAACAAATGTAAAGTTAAAACAAAAATCTAGGTGTTGTGTCATGTTCTTGCAATCCCAGTACTGGGGAAGCAGAGGCAAGCAGAACCCCGTGGATGCCTGGCCAGCAGCCAGGATTGTTAGCTTGCCTGTCCAGCTCCAGCTGGCCAGCTCCAGGCCAGTTGGAGGCCCTGTCTCAAAGAACAAGGTGAATAGGTCCTGAAGCAAATATCTGAGATCTATCTCTTGCCTCCCCTTGTGTGTGCACATGCACAAGAATGAAAGAAAGAGTAAGAAAGGAAGGGAGGGAGGGAAGGACATCTCTGTGTGCTCACTGTCTCTGTGGCAGCTGAGGCTGGGAGTAGGTTACACTGTTCACAGACAAACAGTCATTTGGCCTTTAGAGCTAGACACACACCAGCTACCTGAAAACAGAGAAGTCACTGCCTGGGGGCAAATTCCAGTTCATGGGGGGCGGGGCAGGAGAGAGAGAGAGAGAGAGAGAGAGAGAGAGAGAGAGAGAGACAGACAGACAGAAGTATTTGATAAAATGTTTACACGTTCCATGCCTTAAGTGTAAAATGGATAAAATATCTTTCTTCCATGAAGCATTGCTGGAATAGGGACCCACAGAAGGCCTCCCATGTGTGCACAGATGTGTGCAAGTGTGGAGACCAGCAGGGACCCTGGCTGTCCTTTCCCAGGCATTGCCCACTTTTTCTCCCCAAGGTTTTGTTTGTTTGCTTTCTGAGGCAGTCATGGTTGTTCTGGAACTTGCTCTGTAGACCAGGCTGGCATTGAACTCATAGAGATCTGCCTGCTTCTGCCTCCTGAGTGTTGCACTAAAGGGGTGCGCTACCACTGCCTGGTTTCCACCTTGTTGTGTGAGACAAGCTTGCACAGTCTGGAACTCATCAAGTGGGCTGGTTAGCCGGCCAGCCCAAGGGGTCTACTTCTCTCTGCTGTCTCGCAGTAGGATTTTAAGTGTGTGCTACCACACATGACTTTTTTTTATTTATTTAAAGAAAACATGAGTTCTAGGACTACAACTGAGGTCCTCACATTTATAAGGTAAGCACTTTTTCAACTGAGCCATCTTCTCAGCTTCCCCACCTCTCCTCCAAGCTGCTAAAGAAGTATTGGACACTGGAGGGGGTTGCAGCTCAGTAGGAGAGAACACACTTAGCATGTTTAAGACTCTGGGTTCAATC
>PVIU01006537.1:0-100704 GCA_004026605.1 Ondatra zibethicus
TTCATAGCAGCATTGTTTGTAATAGGCAGAACCTGGAAACAACCTAGGTGCCCCTCAATGGAAGAATGGATCAAGAAAGTGTGGATTATATACTCATTAGAATACTACTCAGCGGTAAAAAACAAGGACATCTTGAAGTTTGCATGCAAATGGATGGAAATAGAAAATGCTATCCTGAGTGAGGTAACCCAAACCCAGATATACTTAGTTTTCAAGCGAGGTCAAATAAACTTTTTTGAGCTGTGAGTTTATTTCAGTGGTAGAGCACACGCCTAGCATGCGCATGGCTGAGTATTCACTTCTCCGCACAGGAAGTAGAGTTATACAATGAATAAATGAACCCAAACTCCTGTCGGCATTTTTAAAGCATTTACACTAATGTTTTCTGAGAAAACGCAGCTAGGCAACTACATTAGGGTTTCATAGGAGATAGACTCTAAATATATAAAAACTTGTAATATTAGTGATATTTGAAAGGAGAAATCACTGATTGATTTTAGGTCAACATTTAAAACTTAAAAGTTTGGCATTATTTACCTCTAATTTCTGAATAATGCAAAGATAGATTAAACAGTATAAACTTCACTTGAAATTTAAAAAATAAAACAGCATCATATAAATTCTTTGATTTCTATAATCTGCTTCCCTTATATTAATATACATGCTCTTGATAACTGTTTAGATATGTGTGCATGTATGTGTCCGTGTGTGCGTGTATGTGTGTATGTGTAGCAAAGCTTCCCTCTAGAAATATCATTTACTTTCATTCTGATGTATTCAAATTATTTCCCCATGATGGGCAAGCTTCTCTGTATGTTTTATGATATAAGAATAGATTACCTGACCCAGTGGTTCCTAAAACTTGGCTACATATCAAAATCATCTGAGACATTTCAGAGCATTTAGCATCTATACCCCATGCCCAAAGATTTTGATTTTTTTGCCTAAATGTGACGTGGTCTTCAGAATTTTAAGAGACTATGGCAACCCAGTATATACAAAGACTTGGTGCAATCCACCTAGATTCTTTGGGTCTTATATGTATGACTGGGACTGGAAGCCCTTGAAGGTGTGAGACAGTTACCAGCTTTCCACAACAGGTTTGGGAAAACTCTAACTTTCTGTGACCCTTGAGTGGCATCAGATGGGCTTCTCTGATAATATTGCTTTGGGATAAACATGTAAACCACATTGGTTGAGTGAACAGTGATGGTCTTAATGAATGAATCTATCAATCTATCAACCCAGATTCAAGAGTGCTGGTTCAGATCCATCTCCACCACCCACTGATTATGAATCAGTACTCATCACTTACTTCACCAGGGCTCAGTTTCCCCCTCTGTGAAAACTGGTTCACCAGATCCCCAGTAAAATGCCTTATATATAAAATTCTAGGACCCTATGGCCAGGAAAATCTCTGAGATCCCATATAATTTTAGGATTCCATGAGTCAAAGGGAACAGATGATCTTATCTCACTCACTCAAGACTGCACTATGGGGGGGGATACTTAATTGGTCTAATTTTACAATGAATCATCATTAAGCCTCTAGGCATTGTAGCTGTAGACTGTGATTCTTCTCTCTAGTGGTTAAGACTCATTTTCCTCCTAAAAGCTTTATAAAATATTATCTTCCTTACTGTTGTGCATATAGACAGCAGAGCCTCAGACAGACTGATTCATAGCTACTGTTTTTCAGACTCATAACTACAGATGACAATCAACACAGGCCTTCCTTGCCTTCAGCTTTCTTTCTGCCAGCAGCAGACTGTCTGGACCTTGCCCTGACCGTCTCTGGGCACTAATGAATGCTGCATTCTCTTGTTCACTGGTTACCAGAATGACTAACCCAGAGAATATTTGGGCAGCCTGCAGTCAATGTCTTCTCATTCCATCTATCCGATTTTTTTTTCATGTATCTTGGATGTAAGGCTAGCACATAAAATGCAGCATGACCAAAAGAATTCACTCTCAATGAGAAGCGTGAATGTACAGAGGCTCCTCAGCACTGTTCATGGAGTCATGGCTCTCGAATGGAGTGATTCAGAAAGTTGTGCTTCATTGAAGCCAATTTGCTAATGTGTTCTTGCCAATCTCTAAAATACCTGTGTGTTAAAGTGGTTCTTTAGAGAGGGAAATTACTTCAGATGTTTTAGGTCATCTATTGATAGGTCATGAGATAATTTTATCCTGCAGACTACTTTTCTTAGTAAAGTTTTATTGGCTGCAGTTAGTTACACCATTTTTCTACAGAAGTTTTCTTAGTAAAAGAGTGTCAACGACACAGACTGTTTGAAGTGAGGAGCCTATTGTATTTATAATCAAACACATTGACATAAACACCACTCAAACAATTACTTTCTTCTTCTTTGCCCCCTTCCTTCCTTATTTTCTTCATTTCTTCTTTACTCCTCATCTTGTCCTTAATCAATTCATATATATTCAATTATCAAAGCAATAAAATGAATACTGGGAGAAATATTAAAAAAACAAAAAAAATCTCATTTAAAAACATTCCTGAACATCAACAATCAGCTCAATGCAATCATTTATCTTCAGAACCATTTAGAAGCTTCCCTCCTACACATACTTTGCACATGGCCTTAAGAAAGAAAAAGAAATATGTTAAGGGCCTTCTCATGGGCTTCATCTTAGTAAACCACACACACACTCATGTAAATTATAGATCTATCCAACCTCAAACCAACAGGGGCCATTATTTCTAGTTCATCATCTCTAGTGAATACAGTAAAACTACAGTTGCTGATAAACCAAATTCCACAGTATGCCTATTGAGCTATCTTTATGATGTATATGAATATACACATTATACATATATAGCTATATATATAGCTGATTAAATACATAATGAGTTATCTTTATGATACATATATATTAAGTATATACATTTAAATAGCCTAATGCACAAATATTTGTAATGGATTTCTAGGTTACTTTTACAATTTTTTTGTTTATATCAATTAATGACTGAAAGTGTCATTGATGTCCATATTCTCAGTGGGAACAAAATAAATAAATTATAATCAAGGTTTTGCCTAAAATTTCTTCATGTAAGTAAGAGGAGAAAACTCTCATAGGAATTAAGTTTCTACAGTTCTCAAGTACAATCTTATTTAATAAATTTAATCCTAGTTGCATGTCTTAAAGCTGTGATACTCAAGGGAAATTGAATGTGAGTAATTGTGATATACAGTAGACATTTCCCCCATATAGTAGCAAATCTGAAATCTACAAGTTTGAAAAGCAGAAGGCAGAATTAACTATGCATTATTAATAGCTATAGACCACCTTAAGCAGTGATTTTTCCACTATTCATTCCCAAGGAATGCAGTCATGGAACATGTTTGTTATTCACCTAACAGTTAACACAATGGATGATTAAGCTCAGTGCAAAAACCATAATAATTATTATTAGCAAGTAATAATAATTACTTCTCTGGAGAACTGCTTCTCTACTGTTTGTGTGTAAAGAAATTTAAGACTTCATTTCTGCTCATCTGCCGAGAATTGATAGTTTTGCTTTTCTAAATTATTCTATATTAAGATTTTAGACACTAGCAGCAGATCAAATACCATTGCTTATAAAAAGTGGCTGGAAAATGCAAACCCCAGTGTGCAAATTTTATTGCCATATTTCAGTAGAATGAACACACGATAGAAGAAGATTCATTAGAATTGAGATAGGAGAGTCCAACTTAATTTTGCCCCATTACTCAACATGCCTGGAAATTATACTTGGTGTGTGGGATTCTTCCCTGAGGGGAATGGCCACAGAGCCTCCTCCCCATGCCGGTGAGGATCTGGAGGGAGATGTGTTTGTCTCCTTGTACTCATCCTGTTCTGTACATGCAGAGACCTATTTGTGCCAGAACAGCTCTGTGTTGCCAGTGGGAGTTCTCTTCTGGCATAAGGTTGCCAAGATGAAGACTGGGCCTCTATGTTTAAGATATGTTGGCATGAAGTTCCAGCTTTGATTGGAAAAATCTGGGTGGATTCCATACAAATTCTGCTGGGAAGAGAAAGGACCCACTACAACCAACCATATGCAAGTAGATTTTCCTCAATGTAAATCAACTGTAGTTTAATAAAAAAAAAAAGTGTAAAGGGGATTTCCTGGGCTGAGTCTTCAAGCATTACAAAGGAGGCTTCAAGAACTTGTTCTCTGAGGAGGGTTTCCTAGCTCCTGAAAAGCCTTCCTTTTTCTTTATTTAAAAGTTTTAATCACAAGTACTTACTGATTAACTAACTATTCCCTAGTCTTTTTCAGGCAGTAAATTCTTAGAACACATTATCCAAGCCACAGAATTTAATAGTAACACTCAACAATTCCTGGTTTTCCAGTGTGCAGACGTTGAAGGACATGCATAAAACCGTGGGGAGTTGAACTATTAGCTGTGTGTCCTATCATCAGTAGAGGGCCTAAGCATTTGGAAAAGTGACCAATGCATTCCCTGGCCTGTTCTCAGGGTATGTCACTATTAGCCTGTCTCCCACAGCAGAGCACAGCTTTTGAGATCTAGAAGAATATTCCTCAGTAATTTGATTGTGCCATGTGCTTTAATTTAGGTCCTGATTTCCCTTTCCTTCCAATGACCTGAAGTTCTCCTGACCCATATTAATGCCTTCACACACATGTGGTTTCCATATATCTAAGTCACCATAAACTTGAGGGACAGGGACTATATCAGGTTTATCTATGGCTTACAAAGTTTCCTATAATTTAAGGTTTAAAATGGTCAGTGGAGACGGATTGCAAAATCATATCCACAGCATCATCACAAAAACCAGTGGAACTTAGAACTGAGGCTATAAACAGGACTCTGGTACCACACAGATTTGCCCACCAACCCTATTAAACCTATGTGGACTGTGCACATAGTCCCAGGGTTCCAGGGTAACAGTGTGTTTGCATGGATATGTATCCATGTCTGTGTATATATATAGATATATATATATGTATCCATGTCTGTGTATATATATATATAGATATGTGAATATAGTATTGCATCATGTACCTTCCTCATTACTATGACAAACTATCTGACAAGAAGCAGCTTAAGGGAGGAAGAGTTCATCTGGGTTCATGATTTGAGTGTGCAGTCAAGGGCACAGTAAGTATGGCAACAGAAGTGTGAGGCAGCTGGTCATATTGCACCCAGAGTTAGGAAACAGAGAGAGATGAGTGTTGGAGTTTGGTTCACTTTCTCCTCTTACTCTTTATTCGGTCTCAGATCCCATCCCATGATATGCTACAACCCATAGGGCTGGAAATTCATTTTCTAGATCATTCCAAAATCAGTTAAGTGAAAGTTCACCACTGTACATGCACATGCATGCAACACACACACACACGTACACACACAGCTGTGTTCCTGAATTGAACAACACTAGTCCATATTAAGTGTACATCTATTAAGAGTACATGAATATTATAAGATATGTTTGGTTTTCTTTTTTTCTATTAAAGTAATTTGTATTTTTTAAAGATCCATTGTCCTCTTTTGGTGGTATTTTTAGTCTGTTCAGTTATGGTTTTTTTTCAAGATTTATTTTTATTTTAAGTGCCTGAGTGCTTTGCCTTATATGTGTATGTGCACACTGTTCACAGAGGCCAGAAGAGGGTCTCATATCCCCTGAACTGGAATTATGTATAATTGTGAGCTATTCTGTGGGCTCTGGGAACAGAACCTAGGTCTTCTGCAAGAGCAGCAAGAATTCTCAACCATGAATCTGACTCTGCAGTCCCTTTTTATTTTAAGACGTATTTTTATTGTGTTTAAATCCTCTCTTCTCTCTCTCTCTCTCTCTGTCTCTCTCTCTCCGTGCGTGCGTGCGTGTGTGTGTGTGTGTGTGTGTGCATACATACATCAGTGTAGATGAGCTGCAGTTACATTTATAGGTACATTTGAGCCACCTGATGTAGGTGCTGTGACTCAAACTTCCATCCTGTGCAAAATCAGTTTACACTCTTAAGCAATGAACCATTTCTCTAGTCCTGTTTTTACTTTTCTTTAATTTGAAGTGGGACCTTGATAAACTACCAAGGTCTCCTTCAACCTCACTTTTTGCCCAAGTTGATCTTTAGCTCTCAGTGTTCCTTCTGCCTCAACTTCACAAGTTTCAAGCATACTGAGGATACAAGCATGTGTCATTATACCTTTCTCTTAAGAGTTTTAAAATTAGATATAAAACCTTGATTTTATTCGTTAAATCTTAAACAATGTCTATTAGTGTGTGGTGGTCTTTCTTTCCTACAGTTATTTATGCTTCTTTTTTGCCCCCCGTACTTTGTACCCTGTAAAAAAAAATGTCACTTGTATTGGGTTAATAAAACACTGATTGGCCAGTAGCCAAGCATGAATAGGAGAAATCTGGGAAGAAGAAAGGCTCAATCTGTAGTCATCACCAAGAATCAAAAGGTACCAAGCTACATGGCTAACACAGAGAATAATTATGGGTTAATTTAAGATGTAAGTGTTAGCTATAAATATGCATAAGTATTGGCCAGTGTTGTAATTAATAAAGTTTCTGTGTGATTATTTGGGTCTGAACAGTTGGGAAACAAATAAGTGGCCTCTGCCTACAGTATATTATTATGGAGAAGAAACAGTATCTAGGGCTCTTTCCATAATGCCTCAAACTTCAGTGGAGCTTCTGAAACCTCTGTGCATGAACAAGCAAAACTGAGATAATAACTATCAGTGCCTGCTCCTAGTGACTAATTTTTGTCTGTCTGCTTCACATCTGAAGGTTCCAAAACCTCCACCACTGATGTGGGACCAAGTGTTCACGCACATGACTGATGGAGGACATTTCAAACTATAACACTCAGCTTTTCTTCATATGGTATATGTACCCATGTACACATATGTTTTTTAATAGTTTCTATAATTGGACCTTATCAGATACACAACTTCAAAAGATGTCATTCTTATTATACAAAGCAACATCAATGCACCTTGTTACAGTTAATATTGTCATTGTATTAGAGTCTATAATCACCTAGGGAACAAGCGTCCAGTAATTGCTATGGAGGGGTCATCAGGGTTATGATAATTGAGATAGAAAGATCTGCCACTGTAGGTGGCACCATTCCATTGGTTGGGGTACTGTTCTGAATAAAAGTGTGAAAGCAAGTTGAGTGTCTTCCTCTGTTTCTTGAACACAACTGCTCCTGTCACCATGAGTTTACCACCATGGAGGACCCTTGGACTGTGACCCAAAATAAACCCTTCCTTCCCTAAGCAGTTGTTGTCAGGTATTTTATTGGAAGAATAAGACAAGTAGTTGAGGCACTTCTCCCCCAGGAATTATGTTTCATTAAATATAATTTAATTTCATTAAAATTTTCACTTATTCCAAGCTGATATTCCTTAATTTTAATATCTTAATTTTAAGGAATTTTATTCTTTAACTTTAATATGCTTACATTTAGGTAACATATATACATTTTAAATATAATATGTTTCAAAATATTTTTTTGTCTCCTACCCTCTTGGGTTCTTCATGCACACTTTTAGTTCTGTTAGCACTTATTTGAATTCCACTTATAGTACTGTGGAAATACACCCTAGAGTTAAAGCATTAACTCTTATTAAAGTATAAATTAGGTCAACAACTCAGTAGCCATTTAGAAAGTATAAAATAATTAAAACATTTTTCCCTTGTTCATATTCCAATTTGATCTTTTAAAGTTTGATAATTGAATTCTATTTGTACTTATTGCCTATGAGTATGCTTAATCACAGCTATTTGGTATATTTTGTTGGACTTATCCTCATAATGACCTAGATTTTTCAGTTATTGTTTATCCTCCTGGGCCATTTTTTAAAAATCTTTTATCTTGGCTCAACTGGCTTCCGTCTTTAGTGTGGATTCATTGGTGACAATGCATTTAGTTTTTGCTAGAAAAATACATTTAATTTCTTCTTCACATTGTCTGACGGGTCTAGAATTTCATGGCAAGAGCTATCTTTCTGAGTATAGTAAAGGCTGGTCATTCCTCTGCTCTAAGCTTTCTTTGAAACCATGAATCCATTTGTCAGACTTTAAAAAATAATCTTGCCTTTTTTCCTGTTTTCAAGACTTTTATTTTCTCCTTTACTTCTTCAATCTCACTGTATCTTTAATACTTGTGACTTTATTTATATCATGTTATACCTAATTCTATCACCTTTTATGATCCTATTTTTTCTTTTTCTCTTCCACAAATTCTAAAGAAACTTCCAATTATGGTCTATTTAGATACTATCTTTCTATTGTATTTTTATTCATTTTTTAAAAAATAATCTAATTAAAGGTCTTCTCACACCATCCTTTCTGCTTCTTATTGTGTCTCTTGCCTCGATTTGCTCCCTCTTTGTACTACTTCTGGTCTTCTAAAAACTGCTCTAATTTACAGCAGAAGTCTACATTTGTCCAATGGGCAATGGCTTTTAGGATAGAGCCAAGCTTTGATTTCTTCATAGCTCATGCTTTGCCAACTTTCCCTTCAACTCTCTAGCATATGAGCAATGACAGCTCTGCCTAACTTTAAGAACAACTCAACAACTTCACCCTTCTTATCTGTTTCTCATGTAATCTCAAGGATCTGATGTATTTGATTTGACTTTAAAGCGTTCATAAGAAGCAATGGAGACATTGATTCAATTTTGACTTTCATATTATGTAGTCATTGTAATACCGTATGAACTCTATACTGTCATTTTTATCTTTTTGCATAATAAAATTGGAGACTGTAGATAAAACATCCACATGAAAATTAATAACTGGTAGAGTTTGAAATTAAAATGGCTATCTCTGGTGATTGAAGAGATGACGCAGAAGTTAAGAGTACTGGGCCCTTCCAGATGATCTAGATTTAATTCCCAGCACCTACATGGCTCCTCATAATTATCTGTAAATTCAGTTCCAGAGACTCCAATATCCTCTCCTGTACTCCATAAACATCGAATGCATGGAGTATACAGATACACATGCAAACAAAGCACCAATACACATAAAATAAAAATCAATAGATTAAAAATAAAATAGCATATCCAGCTCCTGAGGCCCCTTCTAAAGCAGAGTGTTATACAAAGATGTCAAAAGTGGTCAAGAAAGACCTTAAAAGTATCTTCAAGCTGGGCAGTGATTGTGTACGCCTTTAATCCTAGCACTTGGGAGGCAGAGGCAGGTGGATCTCGGTGAGTGTGAGTTCGAGGCCAGCCTGGTCTACAAG
Source organism: Ondatra zibethicus (assembly GCA_004026605.1). Lineage (NCBI taxonomy): Eukaryota > Metazoa > Chordata > Mammalia > Rodentia > Cricetidae > Ondatra > Ondatra zibethicus. Next base: position 9,242 of record PVIU01006537.1, read on the forward strand.
AGCTATTTCTAGGACAGGCTCCAAAACAACACAGAGAAACCCTGTCTCAAAAAACTAAAATATATATATATATCTTCAGGAAAGAAAAAAACAGAATGGTAAAAAAATTGATAAGTAATCAATGGGTAAATTAAATAAGTCTGCATGCTATAGAAAGAGAGCAGAACACGTGTGTGTGTGTGTGTGTGTGTATGTGCGTGTGTGTATGAAGGCCTGGGATTTCCACAGTGTGCACGAAACTAACTACTTAGGCATTCTTTCCTATCCTGTTCTCAAACCACCTACCTACTCAAGCAGCTCTCCTTTTCTACATATCATTCGACCGCATCATTAAGCTTATGATGATCCTTGTCTAAATGCAAGTTCATCATCTATGTGGAGTCTGAATAGCTAGGAGAATTGTAAGATGAGACTCTTACTATTTTCCACTAACTTCAGCTCATCATCCTGCTGCAGATTCCAAGGTTTGCAGCTTTTCTGAGGCCATGGTTGCGTAGAGAATAAATGGAAGTTCAGGGTGATCTCGTTTCATCTAGTCGTCACAGGGGACATTTCAGAGTCTTGAAGTAAGCCTGTATCCAATTCCTATGCCAACCTTTCAATTGGGTTGTGGAAGATGCATAGAGGAATAATACCTTCTTTATTCGAGATAGCCTCTATTAATTTAGATCAGGACTTTCTCGTTTCTAGGTGGAAGATAGGAAGCCTTCTTAAGGAGACCAAAGGATCATTGCTGTCTAAGAGTATGTAAGATGATTGGTTTCTCACTCATCTTTATTAAGAAACTACTAAGAGGCCAAAGGGAGGACAGTATTGTCATTTCTTCCTTTCTTTCTCCCATGAGGCCCAGAACAGGGCTAGCTCCACAATCTCACAAAACCACTGAAACCCAAATCTGGCAGCTTTCTTAGGGTAAAGCCAACTAAGCTTTTGTGTGACGGTAAAATCCAGCCCAAAGGAAATAAGTGACTTTTTCAAGGTTGTATTTTCTTTATGACAAGAAAGACATAAGAATCTAGCTCCCTAGACTCCAGGTCCAGCAGGTATCTTTGAGAAGTCTGATAACAGAAGAATTAAGCATTCAAAGTGTCACGAATCCTGAAATGCCTTTCCAGAGTGACAGTGAGGAAATGTGCTTCATTGGATAAGTCCTGTTGATTCTTTATAAATCTCCCTAGTGGTTTTTTTCAGTGGTTTAGGTGAGTTACCTTGGGTGTCATTAGGTGACATTTCAATATTGTTCAGAAAAATAGCATTAACCTTAACTACAATGTGCTCAAAACTCTCCTCCTCCTCATTTATTAACACGGGTTCAAGATTTGCTCACTATTGTTTTCTCCAAACAGTAAGCACTACATGCTGCACCACATATGTGTATATTTTTATTTATTTTCTTTTTCTGCAAGTTTTAGACATAACCCATAGTGGAGCTCATTCTTGAGATCCTACTAATGCTAAGTTTGTCCTGTGTTGACTTGAGAATATGCCCTTACAATTAAACAAACTCTGAGGAGAAAAGATTAGTGTGAAAATGGGGATAAAATGAAGGTAAAGAAACGTGGGGCCCTGAAAAATTCATGTGAATGACTTTAGTCTGACTTATAATAAAAAGTGTGGTGTGATACCAAAGAACAAAGACCTAGAAACAGAACATTAAGCAAGGTATCAGTTTTGTATTGTTGCAATAATGCCACATAACAAACATCACCGGACTCTGGCTCAGAACAGTATGATTTACTTCTATATCTTTGGGTCAGGGAATTAGCTTATGCCGATTTGAGCATATTCATGTTCTCAAGGGACAGTAAGCCATTGGGGACTCATGACATTGTTTCCACTGCTTTAATATCTATAAGGTTTTTCAGGGTATGTTGTCATGGATGCGAAAAGCAAGCACAGTGTTGGCAAGTCAGAGCGTGAGCAGACTGCAGGGGTTAAGCAGAATGGTCTACTATCCTTCCAATGATTCTTCATGTCACTCCAAGAACAGCTAAGCACCATGGACCTTATATCTTAGTAGGGGGGGACTCAATCCCAGAGATGCTATGGGGAAAGAGCAGAAGAATCATTTGAAAGTTCTCCAATGTTCTAGAATGAAGGAAATATTCCATTGAAGGTCATAGGTTTGGAAGTTCTGCACCCATGTGTATACATTTAACTTGCTTTTGGGGGATTAGGGATTTAGCTCAGTGGCAGAACACTTGTCTAGCAATCTCAGGGTCCTGGATTCAACCCTTAGCTTCAAAAAAGAAAAAAAAAGGACAAAATAATTCTCTTTTTGTCATCTATGCCTTTAAACACTGCCCTGCAAACATCTCGTTAGACTCCAAAGATGATGACTGAGGTGGGCATCAAGCCCAGTAAAATGGGATTTCAAGGCAAATACAACTTGAGTCCATTCAGAATCCTCACCAAGAAGACATGGTGGAGCTGTTGTGCACAGGAATGAGGAACATCTCATGTCCTTATCTCAATTCCTAGATTTTCTGTGGTGTTAGAGTACTGATTTTCTGCTTTAGTTAATCTCACTTCAGCCTCTGCCAAGGCCAAGAAGTTTCTTTATTTGTTAAAGAGACTGTGACTGCATGGGTCCAGCAGCAAACATGGCAAAGAAAACTCAGTCATTCACTTCCCCACAGTGACTGGCATCATGACATAGACTGTGGTTCCAAATGTCTCTCTGGCTACCTTGAAACCAAGCCAACATTTAATTGGTCCCATCTTCAGTGGCCAGCAAGCCTTGGTAACCCTCTGCAAAGCTGATTGTCATTCAGAGAGGATGAAACCTCATGTGGGCACCTCTGCCTACTTTCTTCATGCCCATTGGTCTAGGTGCAAAATAAAACATAAAAAAGGAAACCAAAAGCTTGCTCATCTCCTGTGACTCTACAGGGGAATTCCAATTACACAGAGAACACCCTGTCCCTGCCTCCCACCTTTTCCACCCCACACAGGAGGAACAAGCCTAGGGGAAGGACTCATTTTCCTGTTCCACTATTTGTAAGCACATTTTCCAGGTCCATCCTGACTTTTCAGTTTCGTAAGGCTTCCGCATCCCAAGGAGGTCTAGGATTGCTCTAGCCTCACCAAAGACTCACTCCTCAAAGGTAAAATGCTTATATGCCCAAAGAGAAATGGAAAACGCATGGGTGACAGGGAGGACTTCTGCACTATTGGCAGACAAACAGGGCTCCATGCTGATGGCAACATTGGGGTAGGGGATGGGGGTTATTTTCCACAGGCTGTTATCAACAGGAAATCTAACTACAGCTAATGCAGCAAGACAGTTTGGCTAGGCTCTGGAAACAAATGCTTGAGAGCCCTTAAGATAACTGTCACTCACCTTCCAGACTCATTAATCACTGGCAAGCCAAATCCATCCAGTAAGGAGGAAGCGAAGAGGGGGATGTGGGATATAAGTCAAACAAATCATGCTGTTGTGCTAGCACTAAACACAGAAAACTCCAGTGAGAGCCAAACTGTTACATCCTCCTTGCTCTGAGTGTGTGTGTGTGTGTGTGTGGAGGGGGGGGTGATACAGGAGACAGGGACACAGAGACAAACAGAAACATAGAGAAAGGGCAGGGAGGAAGCAAAATAGGCAGGAAGAAAGCTAAGTGCTCAGGTTCTGGCTTGCAATCCCCGTACTCAGAACTTGAGAGAGTGAGTGAGGCAGGAACATTTCTATGAGTTCCAAGGAAGCCTGAGCAACAGTGTGAGACCCTGTCTCAAAAACAACAGAAACCAAATAAAAAACAAAAAGGACAAACTTAAGGCCTAACAGAAGAGGTGGCTCTGTGATCACAAACTGTAAACCGTGTCTCTGAATCCCTTTCCTTTCACTCCCATCTCCAGTGGGCATTTATTACCCTGTCTGGAGGAAATCAGAGAGAGAAGGCAGGAAAGACACGGAAAGAGATAAAGCTACATATTTACCCCACTATTCCTGATTCCTGCAGAGAGCAGAGCAAACACTGGAGGACTCTATCTTTTATATTAACTTTTAAGAAACCTGCTGTGGTTGTAATGTTTCCTAAACCAGTTTCCAGCCAGGCTTTCCCAAGTGCATCTAATTGCCCACTTTATCATAGGCACTATCAGGTAAATGGTGTTCCACCTCCGCTAGGCCTGCTGAAGGGTGACACCCAGGACTTGTCAGGCAATGTATCACAGAGCTGGCATGGGGGCCCCTTGTTCTGCATTCCTGCAAGAGGGTGACAGTAAATTATAACATCTGCCAGGAAGTTCTGAGCAGGGCTGTGTGACCGGATGCACCTACCCTACACATGAGGAAGGCTTTTAGGATGTGACTGGAGATGGGGCTGAAAACCCTTAAAGGGACAAAGAGCCTCTGTCCTCAGCAACAGCAGAGGAAGATGATCCCCCATCGTGTACTTTACTCTTTGATGACACTTAATGACCTATTTTTATGTTGGAGAGAATAATGTTGCCTGGCAATTGGAAAGTGTTCCAGATTTTAGATTCTGCTTATCCATCCTTTCAGAGTTATTAAGAGAGTAGCCAGAATCCTGCTTTCTGTCTAAGACAAAGTAACTGATGTTGAACCAGGCTAATGATGCCTTGACTTTGGCCAAAGGGAAGTAAAAGGAAATGCTACATTTCATTCCCAAAGTCCCCAAACATCCAACCTTTACTAAAGTCTTTATCACCTACTTCTCTAAAAGTGTTTTTGTTCATTGTAACTTAAACAGTGTGAGTTATGTGTTTTGAAAAGCATGGCTTTTAGTTTGCCTTTACAGAACTTTTATTAAAAATTAACATCAAGAGCAAATGTGCAAAAACAAAAAAGTCCAACACACATGAAGAGACAAAGCAAATGAGAGACATGGTATATTTTCAGTGAATTCTCCCAAGGGATGTGATCTACATTTAAAGAAAAAAAAAACAAGCCTCAACAACAAAACAGAGATGGGCTAGTGAGACAGCTCAGCAGTTAAAAGCAGAGGACTACATCTGGGCTTCCTGCACTCACATAGCAGTTCATGACTGTCTGAACTGCCCCTTCTAGGATTACCAATGCCCTCTTCTGTGGTCCTTAAGCACTGCATGCCTGTGTTGCACATAGATACACACAGGCAAAACATTCATGTCCATAAAGTAAAAATAAGTAAATGTTTTTTAAAAAGAGGAAAACACAGAGGCAGCTTCATAGGGACTATGGTTGTACTTGGAAACAAAACAAATTGCCTTATGTTCAATACCCATATCTGTATTCATTATACCAGCACATCCAAAAGATGAATATTGGGATTATCAGTGCTCCACATAAAGTGGACAAGGAAAAAGAGCAAGATTTGGGTTTGGTACTGTCTTGGAATTGATTTATTGATGACGCTCTCTTGGAACTGGTTTGTTGATGATGCTGAAGAAGGTTCTAAATTTATCTCGAGTTGTTGTATTTGTGTTTTTCCCCGACCCACCATTTTATTGGGCAGATAAAACCAGTTTGTGGGACTTCAATAGGGAATAAATGAAAAGGATAACCTGTATACCAATGTGCTTTGAACAATAAAGTGCTATTATTTCCCACCATAATTGTTTACTGAAATCATGCCATGCGATTAAGTATTAAAAAGAAAATGTTAGTATTGATTTTATTGATGAAAGGCAGGATAAAAAATGTGGTACTGTTATAGAGTGAAGTTTTAGCTCACAAAGGGAATGAAATCCAGTCATACATAGAAACATGAATGAAACTGGAAGGCAGTCAGTGAAATAAGACAGGCACATGATGACAATAACTGCATGCTATGTTCCTAAGGTGAAGCTCAGGATAGAGCTCATAAAGTCCAGCAGAGTGCTCATTACAGATTTCAAGTTGTAGGGAGGAACAAGGACAGGAGAGTAGGTACTAACTACCAAATACCAAGTACTATGTGTCGGGGGGGTATTAAATGAAGCTATACCACTGGAAGTGGCAACACTCATCCGAAGAACCACAGATTATCTAACAAAACCCCAGTACCAGGGGAGTCTAAGAGATGCCAAAGGCAGCATAAGTATTGTCATTGTCCCTTTTTGCCTTCTACAACTTGAAGGTAAGACTCCACACCCTTTGGGACACATGCCTTGGAGGAACCGAGGTAAAACTCATCTGGAAGCTTGCTCACTGAGGACCTGTTCTCTTTTTTCATAGTAACTGAAGGTGCTATGCAAGCTGCCAAGAGAGAAAAATGATCACTAGTCCACTCCAGCTTCAGTGCTTGTGAATCACAACCGTAACCAGTGTGGTAAGATATCCTAAGGGTGCAATAGTGGCACTTATATCATGGGGTAACAACAGCTGCCTGATTGAACTAAGGTTCTAATCAGTAAGAACATATCCCTCCTTGCTACTGTCAACTCAGCTGACTACCCCGTTGAATGATGAGGTCGTGGACCCTGAAAGAGAGCCTTCTACTGCCACTTTCCTAAACCTGTATTATTTCTGACTGCATTCTAGCTACTTATTCTATGACCACATATAAGTGACTACACCCTTCCCAGAGGACCTTCTTTTTTCCACTAGATTGAGGCTGTTACAGAAATCTACAGGTGGTCAAAAATGCAGAGATCATGGGCTCCTCAAACTCAATGATACATTTGCAACACGGCCCTTCCATCTGAGACTCATGGAACATTATGGAAGGAGAGGCAGGGAGATCATAAGAGCTAGAGGATCAGGACATTTTCTCTGAGATAATATCTTCTGCATATGAAAAGGAAGTTGCACCCATGAAATTTTCAAGAACTCAGACACCAAAAGGACTTGCATGATGACAGCACAAGTCGATGTGCCATTGTAGATGATTAACAGATGCTGAGAGAGAGAGAAGCATCCTTCTCCACTTTCCCCTGCTACACTATCCAATCACAAACAGTCATCTCTAAGCTCATACATATATGAGAAACACTAAATGGACTCTGAAGGATATTACATATAAGTGTGTATATGTGTGCACACATATATAACAATATATGTAACAACATATATAACAATAATGACTGAAGGTGCCTGGAAGTAGTTGGAGGGGAGAAAGCAAAGAATGGAAATTATATAAACACAGTATTCATGTATGAAATTGTCAAAATAAACTGTCTTTGTTAATATATGTGTGAACCATGCAAAGTAACAAGTGATATGTGCATGTGGTATTATGTGTGTGTGTGTGTGTGTGTGTGTGTGTGTGTGTGTGTGTGTGTCCGAATACAGTTAAGCCAAAATATACTACACTGATACATTTTGACAAAATGGGATTTTATAAGCTTATTTAACAAATGATGAAATTTTGTGTAGGGGAAATTTCAGAAACGTTAATATATATGCACTAGTTTTACACCTGGAACTATTTACCTCCAAATGCCAACATTATTTTGTAATAAAAGTTTAACATAGACTGTCTAAGAAATTCTTTTTCCCCACTGTAGTTTTTGGCAGCATTGATGATAACTAAATAGTCACCAAAGTGACCAGGAAATGGAAAAGGTGACCAGTCAGCATAAGTGTACATGGCAAGCAGAAAGCCTCTGCTCCACCACAATTAGAAACTTAATAACTCTAGAAAATAAGGTATGAATGAATGTGGCATCTTCTGGCTTTCTTTGCATCAAGATGAATATTTCAAAACACCCAATAAAATGCCACCTATGTGCTCAAATGCCTCGTGGAAAACTTGAAATAAATACTTAAAAATATTTTAAAAATTGAGTGGTTGTCTTACAACCCTGAAGTATGTAAATAAAAGCTCTGTGTTTCTTCTCCTCTATTAGCTAAATCATTGGACAAGGGGCTATTGCCATGGCTTCTTCTGCGCTAAGAACTTGTGTAGATTGAGTGGATGTGTAAATAGAATTAATATGCAGTATTTGGTGCTCTATTGAAAACATTCATTCGTTTGAAGTTCTGCTAAGAAATTAGCGTTCTGGGTTCTTAGCCTAGATAGCTCCTGGGCACTGTTTTCATTCTAAAGCACAGACCTCATTCACTAATAGATTCCATGAATCCTGCTTTTAGGAGCATGAAATTCATTAGAAACATCCCTTCAGAGTCCACGCGATCCACGTCCTTCATTACGGTGGTTAACACATCACGAAAAACACAATAACATGACCAGAATGGACTCTTCAGTTTTTCAAGTGGTTTAAAAAAACATTGTCCTTTCATTGTTTTATAAGGGTTCCATAATTTCTTGGGGTTTTCCAGCTGCTTTTTGATGGCTGGCCCTGCCAGCCACTCTTCCCAGACAGAAAATGGGATACTTGGTGGTGGCTGTGGTAAATTAGTAAGGGGAAAAATAAACAGAAGGTCTTTTTCCCATGTGCCTTTTTTAAGTTTGCACGTCTGTTCACTGTACAGTTAATTTGGAGCTTGCAATGCAGGGGCCCCGTGTGGCTTCACTAATCCATCATTCTCTTCTGATGTTGTTCCTTCCTTGGAGAGTCCACAAGTGGGGCTCACAGCAGGCAAGTGAATGGATAGCCCTCTTTCCAGGTTCCCACATTCTTCCAGGACATCTGGGCAGCTGGATGCAGGCAAACATCTACCATCTAGTCCCATAGGTTCAATATCATCTAAATTAGTGGTAGGCAAACATTTTCTATAAATAACCATGTAGTAAATAGTTTTGACTTTGCAGGCCATATGGTCTCTATCACAGTTATTCAGCTTTGCCTTCGCTTCAAGAGAGTAGCCATACATAGCACATAAATGAGTGACTGTGGCTAGGTTCCAATAAAGCTTTATTTATGGACACTAAAACTTGAGTTTTATATAATTTTCATGTGTCATGAAATATTCCCTTTGTTTTGCCTTTTTCTCAACAATTTAAACGTGGAAAAGCACTCATAGCTTTTCGACACATAAAAAAACAGACAGTGACTACATTTGGTCTGAATGGCAGAGTTTACTAACCTTGAGTCTCAATGTTCACTTCTCCAAGTTTATGTCTCCAGCCAATACTTATAATTGGTTGATGGTTTTTCTACTCTTTTACCTCACAAAATCTTCAGACATGATGTGGAAGTTATACTTCCCCCAGTGCCTCCCCATTTAAGAACCTAACATCATTTATTTCTATAGCAACCATGGAGACTATAGCTAGAAACAGCTAACCATTCTTGAGCGTTCTTTTTGTTATGCTTGCTAATATTGCCCATCACAAAATTCTAAGGACGATGTTTGTAAATCGTGCCTCAATACATTTCACTCTCTTCCTGTTGTGGTTTGGGTCCCTTTGGTAGCTTGATTCCTACCTGTTGCAATATGGAGAGGAGGTAGAAACTAATGACAGGTAACTAGGTTAGATGAAGCTGTGATCGAGGGAGCCCATGACTGGGTTAGCGGCTTAAAAGGGATATGTTTCTTACGCTTTTGTGTTTTCTTTGTATTGACATATGACATCCACATGATGCAATATTATGACAATAGCAACTTTACCAGGTCCCAGCTCCTTGACGCTGGGTATCTTGGTCCCTCTCAAAAACTAACTGAACATAACATAGAAACACTAACTGGTTATAAATTACCTCATGTGTGAGGTTCTATTTACAGCAACTTTAAATTTCTATTTAAAGTCACTACAGTTCTCATGGTCACCCCTATCATCTCAGAGGTTCTCAATCCTTGTTATGCTATAGACAGCTGTCTTGTTGTCTGCTCTAGAACAAGAAGCCTTACCTGGAATAACACGTTGCCTGTTCTCTCTGAGAGTGAGCTTTCTCCAGTTCCCTTGCATAGCTGACTTATACTCATCTTTTAAGTTGCAACTCAGTTGATACCTCCCTGAGTGAGCACTCTCACCCACTCTTCTCACCCTGATGATCTCAGTTATAGACTTTATCACAGCATCTAGCAGTCATGGTTGTCATTTTGAAAGCTGCTTCTTTTTCAGTTTTTCCATGGAGAATATAAGAGATGCTCAGGATAGAAAATTGGCTTTTGGACTCAGTCTATTCAAAAGAAAGTCTATCTCAGAATTGGTGTGCAAAATAAATGAACTAATATGTAAATCCACCAATAAAAATTTGAAACCAATCCTGTGAATGCAGTTGACAACCAGAGGGACACACAAGTCACAGCATAGTATTTATTTTATTTTTAAAACATAGTTGTTTTTCTCAACTTTCCTACAAGCAAAAGAACCCATAACTACTTTCATTACTAGAAAAACAACAAAAAGTAAAATGTTAATAAAAATAAATTCTACCCTGTTTAATTTTTTTTTGTAGTTTTCTAAACTGTGCCCTTGAATTCTGCATGATTACACTGGAATGTGGAAACTCTTCCACATCTAAGGTAAACAAAGACAGGGTAATATACCAGGCTGCTGGCACCAAGAAAAGCGGTCATAGACTCATTTGTCCCTCAAATGGAGCTCTGAGGTAGACCTTGGGGCTTTGGCTGAGGAAGTATGCCTTCTCTGTTGAGCTACATGTCTTCCAACCCTGTCCTTTTTGCATTTCTAAAACTAAAACTTAATGCGAAGGATAATTAAGGATCAGAGATGACATTTTTACATATGCGGACAGGGGCATGGCATGGACTGAAATCGTAGTTGGGTCTCTGTAGTCAGTCTAACAGTCACTTCAAAGGCAATCTCCTTCTGTTTGAAATAGATCCCCCAAACAAGTTCTCTTTAGGTTATTATTAGCAAAACACTTATAAGGATATGTTATAGTATATAACACAAGCAACATATATAAAAATAAAATATTCATGGCCAGAAATAAAGCTCTGCAGGTAAAGATGCCTTCTGCCAAGCCTGATGACCTGTACTTAAACCTCAGAACCCACACAATGGAAAGAACCAACTCCTACAAGGTGTCCTCTGATCTCCAGGTGTTCACCATTGCATATGCATTGCTACACACACATATATATACACACACAAAATTAACATAAGATACAAGAAAAATACATATTAGGTCACATGCCATAAAATTATTCCTATTGTTTTTAATGGAATAGGTTTCAGGATTTGACCTGATTTGTTTGCTTGAAAGAAAAAAAAAACAGAAATGAAATCTAACTTGAGAAAGTTTTTGATTATCATAATTCTCATGGCATTTTTCTTCATTGTGTTCAGATGCCTTCTAAATATGGTAGTCAATATTTACCAAATTGTGCTTCAATGGCTAACAGATTCTGTAAGCAAGAGATTTAATAGCTTGTGTAAAGGCTTTTGAAAATGTATTTCTCCTTTGTCTTGCGTGTGGCTGTGATCCCTACATTAGACTGTTCAACATGTGTTATCCAACTAAGAATCCAAGAAGATGAAACTGTGATTCTCTGAGATTCATCTTTGCCTAGGAAGAAGAAAAACGGCAATGATAGGCTCATACGTGATTAAAAACTTCAACATGGTGTGTTATTTTGCCCACTTTAACAGGTGAAATCAACTCATTGGTTAGAACTGTGAGTCTGAGCACAGTGTCTCCGCCACGGAAAAAAGTAGAGACACAGCAACCCACAAAGAGATCCGGAGAGTTACAACTTTCTTACAATCAAAAGCTTAAGATGGACCTAATCACACATACCTGTAACTCTAGCATTTGTGAGGCTGAGGAAGAAAGGTCTTGAATTTGAGACCAGCATGGATTAAGAACCAAAACCTTGTCTGTCTGAAAACTGAGGAAGAGGAAGGAGGAAAGACCGGGTAGGGGAAGAAGAGCCAAATGATTGGGTAAATAAAACAACAAACCATGACAACTTTATACTTTAACCAAAATTAAAAGAAAGATTAATAAAAAAATTTTGTTTTTGAGACAATACTATATATATACTGTTTTTCTTCTTTTCTTCCTTCCTTCCTTCCTTCCTTCCTTCCCTCCTTTCTTTCTTTCTTCCCTCCCTCTAAACCCTCCCAGATAGCCCCTCATTTCTCTCTTTCAAATTCATGGCTTCTTTTTTTATTAATTGCTGTTACATACATATATGTATATTATAGTGTTTCGAATAATTTAAGAAGTAGTACAATTCCGGTGTAATTCTGCTGCGAAACCATCTGGTCCTGAACTTTTTTTTGGCCTGGAAGGGTTTTTATTACTTCTTCAGTCTCTTCCTCATTTGTTATGGGTCTGATTTGGTTGTTGACTTCTTCTTCGTTTAATTTTGGTTATTTGACTGAATCTAGAAATTTATCTTAATTTTTAAGGTGTGACAGCTTAATGGCATACAAGTTTCTTAAATATCTCCTTAAAATAGTCTGGATTTTTTTTTTGGTGTCTGTTGTAATGTTTTCTTTTTAATTTCTTATCCTGTTAATTTGGGTCCTCTCTTTCGGTGAGTTGGGCCAACAGCCTGTTTACCGTTTTTGTATTCTTGAACAAATACCCCTTAGATTTGTTGGTTTTTTGTTGTATTGATTTCTTGTTTCTATATCATTGATTTCTCCTCTGACTTTTATTACTTCCTGCCATTGACTGGATTTAGGTTCAGTTTGTTCTTGTTTTTTTTCAATTTTTTAGCTGCATTATTAAGTTATTTAATTGTGTACTTTCTGATGAAGGCGCTTAGAGTTCTAATTTGCCTTGCAGGACTGTTTTCAATTGTGTCCTAGAAATTTTGTTGTGTTTTTGTTTAGTCCCAGGATATTGTTTATTCTTTATTGACCTTTTTCCATTTAAGATACTGAATTCTATCTTTTTTTATTTTTATTAACCTCTACATTTTTCTCTGCTCCCCTCCCTGCCTCTCCCCTCCTCTTGAACCCTCTCCCAAGGCCCCCATACTCCTAATTTACTCAGGAGATCTTGTCTTTTTCTACTTCCCATGTAGACTAGATCTATGTATGTCTTTCTTAGGGTCCTCATTGTTGTCTAAGTTCTCTGGGATTGTGATTTGTGGGCTGGTTTTCTTTGCTTTATGTTTAAAAACCACTTATGAATGAGTACAAACATCAAAATATTGTTTTCTATCTCCATTCATTTGCCTGCAAAGTTCAAAATGCCGTTATTTTTTTCTGCTATGTAGTACTCCATTGTGTAAATGTACCACATTTTCCTTATCCATTCTTCAGTCAAGGGGCATTTAGACTGTTTCCAGGTTCTGGCTATGACAAATAATGTTGCTATGAGCATACTTGAGCACAAGTTCTTGTGGCATGATTGAGCATCCTTTGGCTATATACCCAAAAGTGGTATTAGTGGGTCTTGGTGAAGGTTTTTTCCTAGTTTTCTGAGAAATCACCCCACTGACATCCAAAGGGGCTATAGCAGCTTGCATTCCCACCAGCAATGCAGGAGTGTTCCTTTTCCCTACAACCTCTCCAGCATAAATTGTCATCAGTGTTTTTGATTTTGGTCATTCTTACAGGTGTAAGATGGAATCTCAGAGTTGTTTTGATTTGCATTTCTCTGATGACTAAGGATGTTGAACATTTCCTTAAGTGTCTTTCAGCCATTTTAGATTCCTCTGTTGAGAGTTCTCTGTTTAAGTCTGTATTCCAGTTTTTTTAATTGGATTATTTGTTCTTTTGATGACCAATTTCTTGAGTTCTTTGCATATTTTGGAGATCAGACCTCTGTCTGATATGGGTTTAGTGAAGATCTTTTCCCATCCTGTAGGCTGTCGTTTTGTCTTGTTGACCGTGTCCTTTGCTTTACAGAAGCTTTTCAGTTTCAGGAGGTCCCATTTATCAATTGTTTCTCTCAGTGTCTGTGCTGCTGGGGTTCTATTTAGGAAGTGGTCCCCAGTGCCAATGTGTTCAAGTGTCTTTTTTCTTTGAGCCACTTATCATTCAGTAATGAGTTGTTCATCTTCTGAGTTTCTGGTTTTACTATCAATTTGCTTGCTGTCAGTTTTAAGTTTTATTGTGTTGTGGTAAGATAGAATATAAGGTGTTATTTCAATGTTTTTTAATTTGTAAAGATTTGTTTTGAGTCCCAGGATGTGGTCTATTTTAGAAATAATATCTGCTACTGAGTAGAATGTGTGTTCTTTGGTGTTTGGGTGGGATGTTCTGTAGATAACTGTTAAATTTATTTGATGTATGGTGCCAGTTAGTTTTGATGTTCGTGTGTGTGTGTGTGTGTGTGTGTGTGTGTGTGTGTGTGTGTAGATGACCTGTCTATTGGAGAAAATGGAGTATTGAAATCATCTACTATTACTGGATTGATATCAATGCCTGCCTTAAATCCAGTAGTATATTTATTATAATGATATTGGTGTCCCGGAGTTTGGTGCATATATGTTTAGGAATAATAATGTCTGCTTTGTTAACATACCTAGATTTAAATGATGTGCTCTTCGTTTTATCCTTTGATTAGTTTTAATTTGAAGTCCGATTTGTCACATGGACAAAGCATGCTGCTTGCTTTCTGATCCCATTTGATTGGAGTAATTTTTGTTCATCCTTTTACTATAAGGTGGTGCCTATCAGGCTGGCTATCATATCACAGTCTTTAGGACAAGAATGCTTCTTTCAAAGTTTTTCTGGCATTTAAGTTCCTATAGAGAAACCAGATATTATTCTAATGGCTTCTCCTGTATGACTTGAGATATGCTTGTTGCTGTTGTTGCTGTTCTGTTCTGCACCTTGCAGCATACTTTCATTGCTTATGTATATTTAGTGTTTAAAGACAGATATGCTGTGGAGATTTTCTTTTCTGGTCTAGTTGATCTGATGTTGATGTTCTGTGTTGTTTTAGGTATGGGTGAGCCTTTCCTTATTTGGGGGAAGTTTCCTTTTATGATCTTGTTGAATATCTGGTCTATGCACTTGACTTAGGATTCTTCTACCTTGTCTATGCCTATAACTTGAAGGTTTGTTTATTTCCCATCATGTTTCACATTTCCTTCTTTTTGTTTGCTTTGTTTTGGCTTTTTTCATACACTCTGTTTATTTGGTCTAGATCCTCTACTTTTGCTTTGGGTCCTGATATTCTGTCTTCTGCTGAATTCTTTCTACTTGTAAGGCTTTCATTTGAGCTTTCTAGGTGAGTTATTGCATTTTTTCATTTCCATCTTCATTTCAGTTTCATTTCTTCAATGTTTCTGTCTCCTTACAAATTCTATTCTGAAGTCTGGCCTTCATCATTTTCACCAGTCTTGTGTTTGTGTTTTCTTGAGCATTACTCAGGTAATTATTCTCCAATTCTGCCTTGTCAATTTCATTCACTGATCTTGTGTGGGGGGAGAGAGAGGGAGGGAGAGGAATACAGACAGGAAAGAGAAAGAGAGAAAGAGTTCTTTAAACCGGAATTCTGTGATGAAGCTTATGATTGTTTATAAAATGCTGTGTCTTGGAGTTCTTGTTGGAAATTATCACTGAAGCATTTCAATAGAACTTGTGATTTTTGAAGAAAAGATATTGGCTTGATATTTAATGTAGTTAGTATTTGGGGGATGGAATTTAGGCATGTGGACTCCTTTTGTTGTTTCTAAATCTGATGTGGATATAGCAGGTTGGGGTGAACAGAGGCTGTTTGAAAAGACTGGACCTAAAGGTTGGAAATGGCTTGGGTGGAATGAATTCAAGTAGACAGAAAAGACTGTGCTGGTGTGCAGGATGTTTCCTGGTCCCAACCAGGAACATGGGGGTAGATTTGCTTGGTTAGAAAGGTTGTAGGTGGCATATGAGGTAGCCAGGAAAAGGCATGTAGGATCTGGGCTAGATCATGCTGGTTGGGGAGATGGCATGGATGGGGAGGTCAGGGAGACTAACTTGGCTAGATCCTGGAGAAGAAAGTAGGTGGTCTGGCTGAATGGAAAGATTGAATGTGGCTCAGAAGAGACCTATGGGTTGTGGCAGGTAAGGTGGAAGCCTAAAGATTGGTTATGGTGCAGGTGGGAGTGTCCCCACACCACGAGGCATTGGATGTGGAACCTGGATTAGCTTTGGTGGGTTAGAGAGAAGCTAAGTATCTGGAGGTCAGGGACACTCAGTAGGATAAGCTCTGGAGTAATGTTCTTCAGAGATGCAGGGCCTAAATACTTGCTATAAAACAACCAATATTTAAAGATAAAGCATTGCTTTGCAGAACTAATGGCTTCAGATACTTAGATTAATGGAAAATGCTGACTTTTTAAAAAATTATGAAATCAAACAGCATGGTTT
The DNA here is from genome assembly GCA_004026605.1 of Ondatra zibethicus. Taxonomy (NCBI): domain Eukaryota; kingdom Metazoa; phylum Chordata; class Mammalia; order Rodentia; family Cricetidae; genus Ondatra; species Ondatra zibethicus. Next base: position 25,297 of record PVIU01006537.1, read on the forward strand.
CAGAATAGAGTTTCAATAGTTGATATAGCTTTGATAGTCACAAAGTTGGAGTGAGTGTTAGACTGAAGGGTTTGGGAAACAACCACCATCATTCTTAAACAATAAGCCCGTTCCCATTCTGTGATCAACATGATTACACTGAGCCCCAGGCTCAGAGATTCTCAGCCTCCCTTAATGAAACCACAATATAGTGATTAGGTATTTACCTATAATATATTAGATTTGACAACCCATAACTCTCTACCTTAATAACTGTGAAATTAAATGTATCTTTGAATGCACACTGTCATCAGAACCATAAAAAATACCCTTACTTCATGTATTACTTATTTTGCAACAATAAAATTTGAATACTGTCCATTAGTTCTATAATTGTCTCCTGTTTCATTGGTCAATATTAGAGTCTGACTGCATTGCACTAAGAAGGTCATGGAACCCACCAAAAGACACAGAAAGCTCAAATTAGAAAGGCTCTGGAGAAAGGCTCACAGCATAATGATTAGGGTAGATAATATATTTTGCAATTGTAAATGTTGAGAGGCCTTAAACACTAATTCCAGAAAACACTGATCAATATATGAGATACGAAACATGTTAATTAGACTGACTGAATTAATTTACAAAAGTACATACATCAACTACAATATTGTAAGACACATATACAATTTTCTATTTGATTATACTTTCGTAAAGCTGAGGCTGAGGTGAAATGAAACTGGTATTCTCATTTTCATTTTTTTAAACAAATAAACTGTAACTGAGAGAGGGAGGTCTTGTCTTATGTCTCTGAGTTCATAAGTGGTGCATAAGCCTGGTGACCAAGATTCTTTGTGCAAACAAGACCATTGGTGTGTTAGCTGGAGTCTCGGTGTCTGTGGCATTCCATGGTGATGGAAACCAAAACAATTTTGTATTGCAATGTAGCATATTTTCACACGTAGAAGTATTAATCAAAGTATTTCCCCCAGTAATCTGAACACTATTGTCCCATTGTTACCGAGTTTTGTTTTGTTTTTATTTTAAAGTACTTCTATTGGTACAAACAATGCAACTGAGTGAGGACAAACTAGTTCAAACCTCTAGATGAAATAAGCAATTATTGAAGTAGATGATTGAGACACGACTGGTTGTTTAATAAAATTTAATGATTCACACAGCAAAATAATGATTCATTTCAGTAAGAGTGTTTAAAACAATTGTGCATATCTGATGAAAAACATGCTGAAAATGTGGTAAGATAAATTTCATATAGAAACATACACCTTCCAGTTCAAACAACTTGAAAAGCGTGAAAACCCATAAGAATATTTACTTGTCCCTGAATAAATTTATTTCACATAAAATGCATAAATTATATACAAATAGAATAAAATAATAAAAGACAAATATGGTAGGTACTCACTCATAAGTAGATATTAGGCTTAAAGCAAAGGATAGTCAGCCTACAGTCTACAACCCCAGAGGACCTAGGTAACAAAGAGGATGCTAAGAAAGACATACATGGATTCGCCTGAAACCTTCATCCAATAACAGATGGAAGCAGCTGCAGAGATCGACAACTAACCACTGAAGTGAGCTCCCAGAGTTCAGCTGAAGAGAGGGAGGAGCGATGATATGAGTAAAGGGATCAAGAGTATGATGGGGAAACCCACAGAAACAACTGAACTGAACCAGTGGGAGCTCACTGACTCCAGACTGACAACTAGGGAATCTGCATGGGACCGATGTAGGCCCCCTGGAGGGAGGTGACAGTGGGAGGTTTGGGGAGTTTCTGAGACCACTGGCAGCAGGACCTGGAACTATCCCTAAAGAATGATCTGGGTTTTTGGAGCCCATTTCCTATGAAGAGATTCATAGACGTGGGGAAGAGCAGGGGGAGAGGACCTTGGTACAGCCTCTCCTTTGGTGATGTGACAGAATTCTTTGACTCCCCATGGAAGGCCTTACCCTCTCTGAGGATAAGATTGGGAAGTGTGATGAGGGGAAGGTGGGGGGAGCGGGAAAAGGAGTTGGAGGGGAAACTAGGATTATTATGTATAAAAATAAAAATATATAAAAAGGAAACAAAAACAAATAAAAAACAAATATTTTCCTGTCTTCTGTTCACTGTGTTTTCTTTCTGGAATTGCCCATATCTCATGGAGAGTTCTGGAAATATGCCTAAATATCAATGCAAGCTATTGTTGTTATAGCAGCAAATGGTGCTGAAATGGGGTAGGCAATATATACACCTGCAAGGATCATTACAAAAGACTGTGAAAGGGGGTAGAAATGAGAAGGGGAAACCTTCATAGAACAAAAGTGTCACCGAGCATTTAAAGTCATCTGGGTGTTTTCACAGAGTTCATTTGCAGATATTCTTCCAAAACTCCAGACAGGGAAACATGTTGGTGCCCATGGTTAAAGATCACTTTTCAGTTGAAAATTCAGAATAAGATTAAGCAAGAAAAGCTTTCACGTTATCCTGGAGGTGACTAACAATGAATCTAAGCTTGTGTCTTCCCTCCCTTAAGGAAACTTATTGGGAACATACGCTATATCTGATGCAGAAGATATGAAAGTAACCATACGCTATATCTGATGCAGAAGATATGAAAGTAACAACAGAAATATCATCCTTATCAAATGGAGAATAACCCATATGCTAGAAACGATATTGAAAAATACCTATAGAAAAGGTATAAAATATAAAATTCTTTAAAACTTCTTTTCATAAATTTCATAAATGTGAAATACAGTAGACTGGTTATTAAATAGCCACTGGGGAAATAAAAGTATAAATGATGAGATAGGTAATACATTTCCTGTGTGACTAGAAATAATTTCTTTTTAAATTTGACAATGGCCAGACTGAAAGATGTGTGCTACCAAAGCTCTATGGCCTGAGTTTGGTTCCTGGAACCCATGTGATGAAAGTCAAAGACCAATTCCCTCAAAGTATTGTCTGACCTACAAATGTGCATCATGCCATGCATGTACCCAGAAATATATACAAATTAATTAATTGATAGTTTTAAAAACCAACAATGTCAATTTCTGTGGGCCAATAGAATCTTTGGTGCACTGGTAACAGAAATGAAAACTATCATGACTAGTTTTGGAATCTTTGGTGCACTGGTAACAGGAATGAAAACTATCATGACTAGTTTTGGAATCTTTGGTGCACTGGTAACAGGAATGAAAACTATCATGACTAGTTTTGGAATCTTTGGTGCACTGGTAACAGGAATGAAAACTATCATGACTAGTTTTGGAATCTTTGGTGCACTGGTAACAGGAATGAAAACTATCATGACTAGTTTTGGAAGAGAGAGTTGAACAGTTTTGTACCAGTGCTTTTACTCATGGATATTTATTTCATTGAATTGAAAACACACCCTTATGAAACCTGCAAGTACGTGTTTATAGAAGCTTTTTCTTAATTATCTCACATGGAAATCAGCTAGCATGTCTGTCAGGAGGCGAGTGGAGGAAAAGTTGTTGACCACTCTAGGCAGTAGAAAGGGGTCAGAAGCTTGAGAGCACAATGCTAAGAGGAAGAAACCCATCTAGGGATGACGAGCCAGCACCACAGTTCGGGGGACTGGCTGCTTTTATAGAAGACCCAGATTTGATTCCCAGCATTCTCAAGGCAGCTCACAACTACTGTACTCTCCACTCCCAGGGGTTCCAATGTCTTCTTCTGACCTCCACAGGCACTGCACACACTTACAGGCACAGACAAGCATACAAACAAAACATGCATACACATAAAATTAAAATAAACAAATACAAAATTTTAAAAGAAACCAGGTTAGACAAGAGACAGTTTATGAGCTCATATTAATACGATAATGTGGAGATGTCAAAATAATAGATTCGGGAGAAAGATCAGGGATTGCCAAAGGTGTGTGAGTGAGGGAAGGGAGAAACAGGTGAAGTATAAGCACCCAGCCTAAGCAAATGTTAAAACCAGCCCTAACACATTATTATTCTCATCATTGAAAATGTAACTAACTGAGCTCACAGTCTGCCTGGGACAGCCTGCCACCCTACACAGTGTGAGTTAAAGTAAGTCCTCTTTCTCAAGTTGTAAGTTGCTTTATGTCAAGTGGTTGTTCCAACTGATGAGAAAAGTAACTAACTCAGGAGTTGTTACATATACTTAGTAAAAATAGTGAGGTTTATCCAGGCGGTGGTGGTGCATGTCTTTAATCCCATCACTCGGGAGGCAGAGGCAGGCAGATATCTGTGAGTTCGAGGCCAGCCTGGTTTACAAGAGCTAGTTCCAGGACAAACTTCAAAGCAACAAAGAGAAACCCTGTCTCAAAAAACCAAAAATAAAAAAATAGCATGTAAAAATCTTTGGACTCAATATTCTACACTACAGTAAAGGAGAAAAGAAAGAATAAATTGTTTTGATTTAGTGGATATTCGTAGGTGGGTCATTGTAAGATCCCTAAGATATTTTCTGCTTGATCAATGCTCATAAAGCAAAGGGCAACCAAATTGGCTTTAGTTCTTTCATGTAGTAACAAATTTCTAGGAATAGATGTTCATTCCTTTCTGTTCGAGACAGAAAAGGTGTAGGTTCAGGAGAGATGGAGCTTGGTTTGAGAATTTTCATGAAATAGGAAGTTGTCTGATGTGGCCAGGTATGTGCTCTTCTGACATCTTTAGAACAACCCTGAAGAGCAACTAATCTGTATCACCAAAGGGTGTTGGAGAAACTTTTGCTGCCTGTCAGTGGTTACCCTGAAAAAAATCTATACCAAACTCAGCCATCATACTTTTTGTGAGGGACCTGAAAAATAAGATTATAGCCAGCTCCATTCCCAAGGATGAAGAAATCTGGGGGAAGGGGCTGTAGGGAACTTATAAACGACTCCAGGGCCATAATTGGGTCATGGATGGAAGGCAGTTCAGACCATCTTTGTTAGTTCCAGTGTCAAACAGAGTGAGGAACACCACCACCACGGCTGATGTGCTATGTGGTTTCTCGCTGAGTTCCAGGACTGCATCTCACATTCCTCTTGGGATTGTCTGATGATAGTCTGCCTCCACTCTCGGTTCCAGGGCAGGAGAAACTTGAGATGTGGTGTAAGTTGTTACAAACAATGTCTTTTGTAGGTTGGTATGAATTCTAGATTATTATCTGATAACAGCACACTTCCTAGAATTCAGAATCAGGCCAGTGGCCCAGAATAAGCTCACATTAAAAGCTCAGAGAGAGACAACTTCAACGAAACATAGGGTTTTCTCCCACTGAGGTAAGGCTGAGACGCTCCCTGATATGTGGGGACAAACTAGGAGATATAATGCCTAAGTAGAAGTCTTAGAAAAGCAAGATCTGTCAAAATATTTGAAATTTTTGTAAAAGTGGGACATAGGAAGTTGCCTGAAAATTCTGGCTACTTCATAACTCCTCTCTAGCTGCTCCATCTTTAATGGGCTATTACAGCCACATTAGACATTTCACCAACTTCAGAGCCTGTCTAGGAATGGAGTGTGTATCTCCCAACAGCAACATGCATTTAAAGATTTTGATATTTGAAAATCAACCTGATAAATATAAGGACAATCCAGAGTAAGACAATCCAGATGAGAATAATGAAATTATGTTTCAGATATCTGGGAATTTTATTATTGATTTTCTGTTTAGGCTACAGTTTATATTCAGTAGCTAAGCAATGCATGAACACAAGACAGGATTAGATCAAGAATATTTGGAAGCCCTGAATTATAATTAATCTTCCCATTAATAGTTCTATTTTTATATGTCCAAATAAAGGTAAATGGGCACAAGAACATACATGACATTCTGAGGCTCCACAAATGTCATTTTTTCCTGGAAAATTGCAAGTATTAGATTCTTCTTACAAAACCATTTGGGGATTATATTTACTTTGCTACTACACTGATCGTAGCATGGCTCTGTGACTGTGTAGCAGCAAAACTGTTCATTAATCTTAGCTACTAGTGATATCTCCTGTGACTTTTATTTTATTTCCCAAAATCACTGAGTTTGAGTCTCCTACATATAAGATAAAGCTTAATCTAATCAATAACTTTACATGGTTTTACAGAAGCTGGAGAGGAACCTATAGTATTTACAGCCAAAGGGCTTCTGTAGCAGTCTGAATAAGTAGCTAAACCAGAGAAAAAAAGTGCACTGGTGGCTACCTGGGAAAAAGAGGCAGTGTAAGCCAGAATCACAATGACTTAGAGATGGGAAGAGGTCACTCCAATCACATAATACTTGCTATTGTACTCGGGTTTAGTTAGAAGCCAAATTCAGGAAGCACATTCCATTAGACTAAATAAAGCTTCGATCATGTGTAAAATTTCCAACTTGAATAGGCAGCCATCCTATCACTCATCGGGCCTGATGACTGGATGCATTTAATGGGTGTAATTTCTTCCTCGTATTTCTATGCTTTTATTGTTTCATTTTTATTATAGGAATTCAGGCATCTTATTAAGCTTATTATTTTCTGCTAAGTGTAGGCTTAAGTAAATAGAGTTCTAAAGGGTGTACATGCAAATATGTTTCCTTTAGATTGTCAAAAGAAAGGGACAATCTGATTTGACTTAACCCTGAGATTAGAAGAAAGGAAAAGTGAAAAAATATAAAGAACCAAGTAAAAGTAGCAGGAGAGTTATTTTTTTTAAAAAAAAAAAACTCATTTGAACAACTGAAAATGAGAATTTCTGTATTCCAGAGATTCTGGTTTATCAGTCTCAATATGGAGTTCTTAAAACTGTATTTTAAGAAAACATCAAGTATTTTAAGAAAGCGCACTTTTCATAGAGGAAAACACTATTGTGATTCTTGGTAAAGAACACTAAACAGGTCCTTAAATTTTTTAGGGAGAAAGGAAAGAAGATAAAAGACAAATAAATGTTTCTTATTAAAACAAATTAGCCAAAAATACTGAACGTCAGAAGTTATCCTAGTAACGTTTTAAGATTGAACTGCCCTCATCTGAGCTGCTGTGTGCTCAAGTTTTGGCTGGTTGCTGAGCATAGCTAGCTTGGGACCTAAGCAAGTATTCATTAATTATTACGAAAGTGGGATGCATATAATTCTATACACTCTAGGAGATTTTCCATAGTAATAATACTCCAAAAACAAATATACATAAGCCTTAGAAATATACCCCAAAGTGATGACTTTCCCCTCGGGAGGGGGGACTTTATTAGCTCTTCTTGGGGATGGCAATCAATTTCCTAAATGTTTCTATCCCAAATTCTTCAGAATTTCCCCAGATATACGTTTGGAAATAGAACCTGAAACAGAGAATCAAGAGTAAATGTTTTCTAGAGTTGATTAGGAAACAACTAGGGTGGCAGAGAACAGAATAACTCACAAGAACAAAACAAAGCAAAACTCCCAAAACAGCATGGCTGTTTTTAATCAAGTAAAGTACTTTGGACAATTGCAGCTCAGTTCTGAGAAGGAGTTGTGGAAATCTTCAGAGTACATGCTCCAAGGTAGGACACAAATTGAGCTGAGCTGTTTGCACGCTTTCTTTCTTGGTCGCCTGAGTATTCCATGCTACCTCTTTGATGAGCAGATCAGGTTTTCATGGTCACAGTGAGATAATGGTGCATGCAGGGGAGAAACAAGCACAGAAACTAGCAGCTAAAGGGATCCGGAAAATCATCCTTGAAGTCAGCCACTCTGCATGGTATAGAAACCCACGGTGCAGTCTGGCTAGGCAATAACTCTGTCTTATTATATCAAAATGTCTCTTCTTGGAAAAAAATTAAACTAGGTAGAAAGGTATAGAACTATCTGGATTTTCCAAATAATAATAACACATAAGAAAAACTTTACTTAGTCCTATAACCAGTTTCATTTGGTACTAATTTACTGGGATATTTATTTAAAATCTTTCTATTACTATAAAATGCAAATTTTCTTAGTTCTCAGTATTGAGAACATTCTCTGTGGAAATGTTACTGGCACTTCTTCCTCATATGGCTGAACTGCGTCGAGGAGCCCCTGGGGATATTCGATCACACTGTGAACCCTAAGTTTGCATTTGTGTTAATTAAATAAAATTCACCTTGGGTAAGGAGGCTGCATTAATAACTAGTTGACAGAAAGTAATCATAGAGCATCAGAGGGCATCTGGGAGAGACAGACACAGAAAGTAGTTGGGTGAGGTTTAGAGTTGCCCAGGTTTCTCTGTCTTGGTGAAGTGGAAGCAGGGGCTTATGTGGATGCCAACCAGGAGAGAGTGTTAGCTAATTGCTGCTCAGCCTCTCTGAACTCACAGGTTTTCACCCCAGCCTTTGAATCTCGAATCTTATTCGTAAACAGAATGATAGATTTAGTTAAAGCTACCTTTATCAGCAGCAAGAGCACCATTGCCTGGGAGAGCAGAATTTCCACCACGTTGTGGACTGAGAGAAGCCAGCTGGTAACCATAGAGTTGTAATTGTTGGCAGAAGTAGCAGTAGATTAAGGTGCAGCCACTATGCTGAAATTAAAACAACAAGGGACTTTGTTCCAAGTGTGGATTTCATGGTTGAACCCTCAAGTAGTTGAGTGCCACCAGAGATGGGTCAGAGTGGAAATTCTAAAGCTGAATGACATGGAACAGTCTCTTTTCAGTTGGCGCTGGACATCTATTTTCTACCTAAAAATGGTTTGATATACCTCCTGTTAGTTTGTTCACTTCTAAAAGCATTAGCAAGAAATTACTGAGTTTTCATTATTAACATATAAAAAAGGATTATTTTACATATATGTGTGTGCAATGAGTATGTATGGGCACTATATACATGGGCACTACATGTGTTAAAGTTCCTGAGGAGGTAAGAAAAGGGTGCTGGATCTTCCTGAACTGGAGTTACAGCAGTTGTGAGCTGCCTGACGTGAGTGTTGGTAATCAAACCCAGGTCCACCACAAAAGAGTTAAGAGCTCTTAGTGGTCAAACCATCACTCTAGCCTCCTCATTCTTAAGACTTGGAAAATCTCAGTGGAGCTTTTCTCTTTCCTTCATAAAATAATAAGTATTCTAAGTAGAATCATAAATGCCAATCATTTTTTTTAGGACAGCAAGTGGCATTTCATATAGCACTTGGAGATGCAGTCACATTTGTTTGGCAGCGTGAATAGGAATCTGGTGTTATTTTTAATATGCTTGGTTCTTTTTTCTTAAAATCTTGAAGGAGTGTCCACAGCTGCACAAACTACAGCTTCGGAAAGAATTGAAACCACTCCTTCCTTCATGTAGGTCAAGCCATTATGGTGCTTGCGGATTTGATGCCCTAGAGCTATAGGAACAGAATCACACGCTGATCTTTTTACGGGATATTTGCAAACTCATCAGATGGAGACAGCATAAAAAAGTAGACAGCCAGATTCAGATTTCATTTCAGCTCAAATCAGTTAAAAAATACAGAGAACTTCCTCTTCTGTGCTTTGTGAACCAGAGCAAGCTACTTTGACACTTGACACACACAGACACACATTCAAGGTAATGTCATACTGTATTTTAATTGTACCTTTAAATTAAATTTATTTCTATTCCCATTTTTTTGCCATCCAGAAATATTTATAAATTGCAGAAGGTAGTCTTGTCAAGGAACATTTTTAAAGTTACTTAACCAAATGCTACCCGTATAGCAATGAGATAATATTAAAAAAATATTCTACACTGAGTGTCAATTTCATAAAGTTTATCAATGCTGTGGTCCCTTATACTGGATAGAATATGATGTCATTAAAATCTATTGTTAAAACATATATTATAAGATGGAAAGAGTCTGACTGACAATATTGCCATTTGAAAATGAGAATATTTTTGCAACTCAGACATTTTCAGCTTATTTGGGAACGTTTTGAATTGTTTCTTTGAAAGACTGAAAAGCCAAAAACACTAACTGCAGAGACATTTATGTCTCTTAAAGTAAAAACCATGTTTCTGGGCAGTGGTGGTGCATGACTTTAATCTCAGCACTTGAGAGACAGAGGCAGGCAGATCTCTGTGAGTTTAAGGCCAGCCTGGTCTACAAGAGCTAGTTCCAGGACAGGCCCCAAAGCTACAGAGTCTCAAAAACAAATAAACAAATAAAAACAAAGATAAAACCATGTTGAAATTGTTCAAGTTAAAAATATGAGATAATAAACAAAGTAGGGACAGAATGAATTAAGGGAGATACTGATTAAAAGTATAACAGAAGAAATATTTGCATCTTGTTTCCACATTCAGCCTCTACACTTTCTCCATTCCTTTGGTTATACATATTGAGAGCAGCAAAAGATATACACAGTATAAGACAGAAAATACTGAAAGCAAAGTAAAACTAGAAGATAAATATTTAGGGAGATGGAGATGCTAATTATACTGATTTGATCATAACACATTGCACACGTGGGTCAAACTGTCAGTACTGTACCACATAAATGTCAAGGAACAACAAAAACATATGAATAAAAAAGAGACAAAAAGAATGAAAGAAAGTAAAGGAAAGAGAGGGAAGGAAGGAAGAGAATGAAATAAGGGGGAAAGGAAGAAGGAAGGGAAGGTGGATAGTTCTTATTTTTTATTTTATTATCTAGAAAACGATGGTATCGGGAAGTCTCTCAGGACTCCTATAATCCTAACATATTACCTTTTGCTTTTCAAAGGAGAAAGTGGCTTTAGCTAATATTTATTGAAGAATGTCTTTCACATCTTTGGATTAAAATAGCTCATTGTAAAATCACTTGTAACAAATTGCTTTTCACCTTCCTAGAATTTTTTTTCTGACACACAGTTCAACTTCTCAGACCATTCAATATTTTGAGGACAGTCTTAAGTAAAATAGGTTCTAGATACCAAGTTACCTAAGAGTTCTTTGTTGTAAAACCTTCATGGACAGCAACATCAGTGGACCCTTCAGTAATGATACTGTCAAGCTTGAGGTAGAATTTGCTGAGGAACTTCCTGAGATCTTAAAGGATAATCTTGTCTCATGGTACAGCGTTTAACCTGTATAGCAGTAAGGAACAATAGAAAAGTCTATTTAACCCTACCACTAATGCCAGTACAGATGCAGAGGTATCTGTCTTCTGCTTCCACCTCTGAGTTGGGCTGAAATTCAATGCTAGGACTCTGAGACAGTGTGATGACTTCATCCGTTTTTACTTAGAGGTAGCAGAGTTCCTTTAGTCCAAAATTATTTCCTTCTGTAAAATACGGCCCTGAGACTGGAGTCTACTAGCTCATTTGTTCCATCTAAGTAGCAGAAAAATTATATCTATTTTGGCATCTTCACATAGAACAGTAACTAATCACAGGAACATGAGAGAAAATAAGCAATCTCTCCTTTTTAGAGGGGGTGCAGGTATACTAGAACTTGAACATAGGACCCCCAGCATGCTAGACAAGCACTCTACCACTAAGCTATATCCACAGCTCATTTTTCCCTTTTTTATTTTGACAATGGGTCAGGATAAGATGTTTTAGCAGGATTTCCCATTTTCCTGTTTCAGACTCTTGAGTAGGTAGGATGATAAACCTATACCACCAGGCCTAGCTGAACAGTTGCTCTTGAATTAGCTCATCAAATTATGCAAGATTCTTGATCTTCAGAAGGCCATATGTTCTGTGCTTGGAAGTATAGATTTAGTAATCACCATTTATATAGGGCTTATAACTCTTGTTGATACTGAAGATTAATAAACTAAGACTATAAAGAAGTACTTAATTATTTCTGCTCAATCCATTTGTGTAATTCACCAGTGCTGATTTGTATAGCAACAGTTAAGTCTGTCTGCTTGAGACAGGTGACATAGACCCATCTCCCCTGGGGTACCAGGTAAGAGTTAAATGTTATTGAAATTTGCTTAAAATCACTAAGTGTCACTGCTAAGTTCTTTGAGATCTTATTGACACTCTTCATTTCCTTTTCATTTTCTTGGAAAAAAGCAAAGATGTTGAGGGATGAGGCAACTTGACACCCTCATTGAGTGTTGTGTAGTCATTTTCTGATGTGGATGCTATAAGCAGCCAGCTGGATTACCCTTAGGCCAGCACCAACTGATTTCACCACACATTACAGTTGATTGCTTCAGCTCCTGAAAGATTCAGCCTTAGGCAGTGCTATTCAAAGCAGTTTGTATGAACATTTTTCTGTTACAAGTGTGGTTAACAATAATCGCACCAATCATTTCCACCTAGGTCAGAGGCGAGCACAATTTTCTGGGTTCTAGCAGACTAGAAAGATAGTGCTAAGAGTGTTGTGAGACAAACCTGTTTGCCTACCTGGTATTCTACTGTTGGTCCACCTTAGTACCATAGGTACTGAAGGTAGCATGCAGAAAGAAGCAACAGAAGAAACAGAGCAACCGTGATGGAAGAATCAACAGAATAATGTTAGTAGTGATAGCCAAGCAGTTGACAAGGTAAACTATGAAAGCAACAAGGCAGTTAGGAGATGGTTGAAGAAAAGGCTCAGCTGAGTGCTTAGTAGGCTGAGCTGCAAAAGCAGCAAGGTGGTTATCTTCTTAGTGGATGAAGAAAAGACAGCTGAGCAGTTCAAGAGAATCATCAAGCAAGGAACGAGGGGCCTATAGATGTAGAAGCTCAGAGGTTGAAAAACAGAGGGTATAAAGAACCCGAGAATAAAACTACATGTCCTGACCACTGGAAGAGTTCCAGAGAGCTTCCAGGTCTAGAGAACCAAGGGTCTCAGATGACAAGGCCCATGAGATGTCATAGGCTGCTGTCAAGGGCTAAGACATCTCAATCCCAAGGTCTGACTTGAAGCAATAATAGCAACTTCTAGTACAGACAAAGAATCTTAACTTCTTGGGCTAATATGAGAGGTGACATAATCACAAAGGCATGCTAAATCTATCCAAGTTCAGAGCTCAAAGAACATCCTGTCTGATAGAGCATAAGAACCTAGCCAGCTCTTTGGTAGCATAATTTCTGCGTAGCTTTCTAAGGGAATGTGTCAAAATTAATTTTTCCCATTAAGTTATTAAAAGCTACAACACAGTCTCTGCTTTTGCCATTGTGAATAAAGGCACATTCCTGCATAATATATGTAAATATCTATTTCTGAGATAATATTTAATTCTTGTAGAACAACTACAGGTTAAGAATTACTATAGTTTGTCTGTACTAGCATCTCCCATTTCCAGAATATTTGCATCAATTCATGCTCAACTAACAACATGCAAGAGTCTGTATGGGTCAACATTCCCAGCAAGAGTTGATATTGTTTGTCTTTTTCATAATCCTGCTTTTTACATCATCAAACTACATATTTGATAGGCAGGGTGAACAAATGCATACAAAATCATTAACCTAAATAAAAGAAAAAGCATTTTTAATCAGTGAAAAATCATTCAGTCACTACATCACTGAAATCCAAAAAAATCAAGTAATATATTTTTAGAAAGAACAACTAAGAAATAGAGGTTCCTTAGGAAAATTTAAAGAGATGCTTCTCCACAGTTCTTATTATGTTTACCAGATTTATCTAGCTTCTATGTCTTCCTCTAGTGGATACCATGTGTCTTTCAAATGTCTAGATCCCAAAAGATGCAATTACTATGTGTCTCCACAATGACAATGGCAATAGTAGGAACCAATAAAAATAATTTGAATAATTAAGAAATTGAATTATACAACGTAATTTCATTCATTTCTTTAATCTGATCCTGACACTTGAGGAATAAAAGTAAATTTTACTCTCACTGGTGCCCAGTGAGGAATATGTTTGTTTGAGATAATAAAACCACTTGGCCAGGTGAGGCATTGACTGCAAGCAATGCAATGGATCTGATATCTGAACCAAGCATTTGGCTACTCCAACATCAAGTTTGTCTTCACCATCTACACAGCTCTGCTGATGAGGGCACATTATACTGTTATAGACCCTTTGTGCAATAACCTGTTAGTTCTCATTTTGTTTAATCATTGCGTTAGAAATAAAATCAAACTTTTCTTTGTCATTTTACTGATAAAGAATGGCAAGCTATGGGAAAAATTAAGAATGTCCCATTTTTACAGCCATCAGTTTACCAGTAGGAGAAACACATACAGAAACTGTAACACCTTGAATTTCTTAATGTTCTAAATTCTGTCTACTAAAATAGTCATATCTAGGAAGAAAGGGGCAGCCACAGCCACATAAAGTGTGACACTTCTACTGGAGTAATAATTGCCACTATATTTACTATAATCTCAGAATTTCACATTTCTAGGGGTTTAATTTCTTCAATGCAAGTCAAGAAGAAGCTGTATAGGTGTTTGCATTGAAAGACTTGGGGACTCAGACACAGACAATAATTCTAGGAGGATTTCTGATTTTTAAAATTAAACAAATAAAATTTATTCATTATTTTAGCCCTTTCTCTAGCCTATATAACTTAGCATACAAAATATTATTGAATAATATTTATTAATGACCATGTGGCAAATCCAGACTTCCAGAACACAGGAAGAAAAATGGAGATCACCAGTTTTGATGTAGGAATAAAATGGCAACTTTAGGAAGTCTCTGTTGGTGTATAGGCCTTTCATAGCTCCTTCTGGATTTTGTGGTTTCTTGGAAGAGAAAGTGACAGGAAATGAATTTGTTAAATGTATTTGCTAGGTCTACTCATGAAAATCAAAAGAAGGGGAGAAAATTTCCAAGTATTTTTTTTATTCTAAAGCTAAACAGTAACTAAGAAGCTTTAATGATTCTCTTGTTAATCCTTCCAACTGCTGTGAACATCCCTAGACAAAGTCAACTAGAAAAAGATGGCATGTCTAACACATCACCATTCCCGAATTTGGGCCCATCATTCTGTCAACAGAAATGAATGTCTAGTGTTTTCCTGATTGTCTGTTGGCATGTGGTTTGAGCCTCTTTGGTGGCCAATCTCCTCCACTTTATACTGGCAAAATCATCAAATCAGAACTCAACATTACAGGAAAGTTAGAAGATGACAAACACAAGATTTTTTTCAGAGTTACACATTTTTATTAATTGATTGTATAAATTAAGCATAATGCCTTAAAATATGCTAACTAATTTTTAAATGTTATTGGTAATCTGATCTCCTTGCTGGCCTATCTGGTTTAATTTCAGTCTAAAAGGAGAAGTCCAATTTTAAAACTTGAAATTACAGCAGTTGAACACTATATTTTAAAAGAATTGTTTATAAAGAAGTTAAATTTTCTATGAAGTGAACCATTTACATTGTTTATAGGATTTGATTCATACAATTCTGATTTAAATGCATTTTTCAACAAAAACATATCTCTAAAAAATTTCTTTAGAATTCAAGTAGAAGTAACTTACATTTAACTTAAGTCATAAAAATGCACTCTAAGGAATTACAAGTGCAATAAAACTTGTTTCTAGTTCCAAATAAGTCTGAAAACTTGAAGACAAAAGTCCTTATATACAAAGTAACTCTTGCAGTCCATTGAGAGAATATTCTTCTGTTTTTGTTTGTTTATTTCTTAATTAATAAATTTCTTATGGTTTATCGAAGTACAGACTATCTGTTGAAGACAAGACCAGGTAAATACAAGAATGAATAAATCAATAATCTGGGCAGAGACCCCACAAGAAGAGACTGATATCTGAACTATCTCATCACAATGAGAGAACATGATTAAGCAGGAGAAGGCATTCCATGCTCTGAATTCTGCAGACAGGTAATCTTAACCTTTGCATTATATAGGCTCATTAGAGTCTGCCCTCCATAATAAGAATGAAAAAAGTGTGATTATATTTCAGAAATGTTTCTTTAAAGAGAGAATGAAGAAGTCATAAGTGACCTTTGGTTCTTTGTTCCTGTGTGCACTGAAGCATATAGAATCAGATAAAAGATGTATGAAATGTAATGACTGTTCCCTCCAACACTGTCTATGTTTGTCCTTTTCTGTTGGAAGATAACAGAAGGGAATAGGCAATAAGAAGAAAATAAATTCTGCTCCAAAAAGGAGACAGTGAAAACCCAGACCAACATCCAAAATACCATATCATCTTTAAACAGTCAATAAGTAATAAGAAACACAAATAAGCACCTCCTTAATTTACTGCACTGATTTCTTGTTTGTTTCATTTATTGAGTGGAATTATTCCCCTTGCTGAAGTATAAACCAATAAGGGGTGGTATATATTTGTTTAAAGATTTATTGTAAGCATCTAGAATATTGTTTATTAAATACAGGAAAGAATGAAAGATATTATTCAAAGAGTAGAGCCCACATGCTGAACTTAAACTGTAAAATAAAAACACCTGATATTACTATATTTAGGAGAGAAACGCAAAGCTAGTTTTATTTTGGACATCAACCTGTTTTATGGGAAATTGTTTAACATTCGACAAAGAACAAGAAAATCCATCAGATAGAAAAAAGTGTATGAGGATTGCAAATCTCATGACACCTAGAGGATGAATGTAGAATCCGTCTTTGTGGTAGGTGTTCTACACTATGCAGAATTCTCAATCCCCCAAATATAGTATGTGTTGTGAATATTATGTTCAGGTGTGTTACTTTTATTTATGTTGCATTTGTTTAACTCTGTGAAGCTGTGATACTTTGCTTATTTAGAACACCTGATGGTCTAATAAAGAACTAAATGGCCAATAGTGAGGCAGGAGCAAGAATAGGTGGGGCTGGCAGGCAGAGAGAATAAATAGTAGGAGATAACTTGGAGAAGGAGGTAAAGGAGAAGTAGCCCGAAAAAGAGGAGGACATTAGGGGTCAGCCATCCATCTACACAGCAATCCATGAAGTAAGAGTAAGATTTACTGAAGTAAGAGAATAGGAAAAGCCCAGAGACAAAAGGTAGATGAGATAATGTAAGTCAATGAGAGCAGGCAGGAGACAAGACAAGCTAAGACTGACATTCAAAACTAAGAATAAGTCTCTGTGTGTGATTTACTAGGGAGCTTGGTGGCAGGCCCCACAAAAGAGTCCTAAGAGTTTAGCATCATACAATTATGTTTGAGAATTTAACGCATGGCATGAACTCATCAAACTCATAAAACTTCTGGGTAGCATCTAATACACGCAGCAATTTTTTTTATCAATAGGTGCAGCACAAATGCAGTGACAAATGTTTCAGATTCTCATTTCTTTATATCCCTTCTCAGTCAACAGTAACCAATAGATTATTGAAACATGTATAGATGCTTGGCCTGCTTATTGTGAAAACCGATGCTTTAGCAACCTTAGATTTCGTGAAACTCAGAGTAAACATGGTCACACTGGCTCATCTACGTGTTCTTAACACTTGCAGTTCCTATATCACAAGAGTTCTTGGTACAGTACCCATATCTCTGATTGCACATATTATCCCACAGAGAGAATAAACCCAGTCTGCCCCTCTCATACGGGTAGAGCACAATCCTCAGATGACCTCCTTATTAATGATGTACAAGAGATGGGTGAAAATGTCCCAATCTCTTTCTCTTTAGGGGCATAATTCCAAGATATGAATCACAGATTATCCTAATTTCTCAAAGCAGAATTATAGTGATGCTCTGTTATCAACAGTGATGACTTCCTCAGACAACACATCCTTGAGTTCCACCCCCCATCTTTCCCTGTCTCATTCCACATTGTTCATAGTTCTTGGAATCACACTTCAACTCAGGGGCAGCTTATACATAACATAAATGTACTCTACAGGAATAGCAGAGTCTATCTAAGGGGGCTGGAGAGATGGCTCGATAGATTAGAGTGCTTATAGTGTAAGCATCAGGGCCTAAGTTTGGATCCCAGATCCTAAAACCAGAAGGTAGCCATATTCCCTTCTGTAACCCCAGGAGTAGTGACAGAAGGAATTATTGAGACTCTCTCACTTTCAGCGTGGTTCCAGGTTAAGTGAAAGATGTTGTCTGAAGGGAATAAAGCAGAAAGTGATAAAACAGGGTACCAGAGGCTCTCCTCTTGCCCATGTATGCCCATGTACACATAACCATGCACATCTCACTACACAAATGCATGCCAACTCATACGCACAGAAACACATGCATGCAATCTGTCTTAGCAGTAGACAAAGAAGATAGGGTAAAGTGACAAGCAGGGTAAAGTGGGCTGACTATAACAGATATACTCTGTGTTTTAAAAAGGAAGTAGGAGTCTGTCTAGATTTTATGAGACATAACAGATTTTCAGCTGGAAATGGAAGGGGAGAAATGTTAGGTGTCAGCAAAGAAAACAGAGCGTTTCTGGACTAGAAGTAGGAACCGATTTGTGCACTGTTCTGGGGAGTATTGTCCATACTGGCAAGCAGAAGTATCTACCATACACTATTGTTATTTTCTGACTGGTTGATTGACACATGATTAATAAATATTCAGAGACTGATGTTGGGGTTCAACCTGAAGATCTAAAAAACAAAGTAGCTAGCCACTGGCTCTTACCTCATCCTCAGTCTGAAATGGTGACCCTGTCTCCATGAAACCTCAGAACGAGACTGTGACTGAGAGCTGTCTCCTCCCATTTTATAATCCTCTCTAGGGCTAAGATTAAAGGTGTGCACAATTGGGATTAAAGGCATGTGCCTGTTTTCTATGGCAACTATTGTGGCTACTGGGATTAAAGGTGTGTGACACCACTGCCTGGTCTGTAAGGCTGATAGTGGGACTGTTTTACTCTCTGATCTTCAGGCAAGGTTTATTTATTAAAATACAAATGAAATAACCTTACATTTCCCCTTTTTGTCTAAAATGAAAAAAAGACTATACTAACATAAGAAAAACTATATACAATAAGTACAGTAACTATAATATATACAGGTAATGAAAACATAATAATGTCTAGTCCATTTGCATTTGACAAATTCAGAGAAATTACTCCATATATATCTTATCTTGGTGAGTATAAAGTTTTGTACATAATTTATTTCCTATCATTACTTACATTACCATCCCAAACTATCCTTTGTTATCTTTCAACCTTATATACTTTACATTTATTTAGTGAATTTCTTTTCTGAGTCTCATAAACAAAGGAGACTATAACTATAATTATCTAGTATTCCACTATGTTAGAGACTCAAGAAGGAAATAATAACTGAGTAAGCGTGGAAGCTCAAGCAAGTGACTTCTAAAAAATGTAAGTAATAATATAAACAGCTTGCTGCCTGAACAGTCACTCAAAGTTCCTCTGCAACAATGTATCAACCATCTTCAGCCTATAGGCCCACCATATCTGACAGACGTTCCTGTGAAGCAGGATATTTTGAAGGGCTGTCCCTCCTTGTCTTGACAATGTTTGGTAGTTAGTTTATTTTGTGTCCTGCTTGTCTAATTAGGACAGTATGTTGTCAGCATTTTAGGTGAGGGTATTTTCTTGCCAAGTAGCTTACTTTACCACAAAGTAAGTAAAGTCTATGTAGAATTTCTTTGATGCCCATTATCTTCTCTGAAGTAGATTGATGTTGTTAGGAGCAGACTTGTCTCATTGTCATAAAAAAGAAGAACTTCGGTTACTAAAACATCTTAAATGCTATATTCTATAGATTTCTGAAGAATCTGAAGATATCTTGTTTATCTAAAATATATCTCTGTATGAACTGGAAAACATACCTAATGTGACTACAAGTTTGATTATACTAGGTGATTAACTACTAACCTATATTTCCTTATTATCCTAAACAGTTGCTAATAATAATTTTCAAGAGCTAGAGATTTGCATCACATTGTTAAATGAATTATATAGGTATAATACCTTGAATAAGAGTAGAAATATACATACAATATACTCTAACAAAATTAATCTTAAATTAGTATCAATATACAAAATTTGTATACAATATATAAAAGTTCAGTCCAATGTAAAACATTTAAAACTAATAGTTGCTTTTTAAAAGTAGGTTCAATAATCTAACTTTTTATCTTATCATTTCTATATCCTCCCTTTTGTTCAGAGTAGACTTAATAATCTACTTTTTTTTATCTTATCATAGCTATATCCTCCCCTTTTCTTTCCAGAGTAGATTCCATAATCTACCCTTTTATTCTATCATATATATCCCCTTTTCTCTTTGCAAAAGTAGAACCTTGAATCTAATTTCCTTTGTTTAGCTTTTTTCCTGATCATTACCAATAATAATTTGTAAAGAACACCTCCTAAACAATGACAAATATCCATAATCCAATTGTTGGGAATGTGAGTGAAGTTTTCTAGGCTACTTCCTGATAACTGAGGGTGCTGATAATATTCTGGGGACCCAATCAAAATTTCGGATTATGGTCAAGTCATGACTGGAGTATTCTGTGAGGCTGCATCATCTCAGTAGTCTTTTTTGTTGTTGTTTTGTGTTGGTTTGGTTTGGTTTTTTTGAGATAGGGTTTCTCTGTAGCTTTGGAGCCTGTACTGCAACTAGCTCTTATAGACCAAGCTGGCCTTGAACTCACAGATATCTGCCTGTCTCTGCCTCCCGAGTACTATAATTAAAGGTGTGTGCC
Organism: Ondatra zibethicus; assembly: GCA_004026605.1. Taxonomy (NCBI): domain Eukaryota; kingdom Metazoa; phylum Chordata; class Mammalia; order Rodentia; family Cricetidae; genus Ondatra; species Ondatra zibethicus. The sequence continues at coordinate 45,711 of PVIU01006537.1, forward strand.
ACTACCACCCAGCTCAGTCAGCAGTCTTGAAGCTGTTCTGGATGTAAAACTCAGAGGAAACTGCAATAGAGGTGCTCTAAAATGGTGGATCATCTGGGCCATCCACTCCTATCAGAGATTTTTCAGGGGATCTTCCTTGATCAAACCTTTTATTTTTCTTAACCCAGAATGAATCCACAGCCTCTCACTTCCTATGGAAACAAAATCAAAACCTTTTCTCCAAAGTAAAATATCATTTGACTTAAATTTTGAAGTCAAGGCATTTTAATCAAACCTTATTTTTCTTAACCCAGAATGAACCCACAGCCTCTCACTTCCTGTGGAAACAAAAACAAAATGTCTTCTCTGAAGTAACATATCTTTTGACTTAAATTTTGGAGCCAAGGCATTTTTAAAATATGTAGGTTGGTTTAATCCAGCAGCATTTATAATCAAATATCTTTTAGCAAGTGATGATCCTTCCTCAGCAGTCAGACAATTCAAAGACAACACAATAACACACAGTATTCAGATTCTCTGTGTATTTTCCTTCTTTACATGGAAGCTAAACCAGGACAGATGGGAGTTGGGAGCACTAGCTTTTTTCCAAACCCAGGTAGCTAGGTTTGGGTCTGGCTCTGACCTGAGCAAGTGTCTAAAAAGCCTCAGTCAAATGACTTTTTCGTAAACCCAAGCACCACGTTGGGTGCCAATTGAATTGGGTGGCATTTCATTTATATTTTAAATAAAGCCTGAAAATCAGAGAGTAAAACAGTCCCACTGGTGAGCCTTACAGACCACACAGTGGTAATCCACACCTTTAATCTCAAAAGCCATAATAGTCGCCATAGGAACCGGGGGGGTGGGGAGTACATGCCTTTAATCCCAGCCCTAGAGAGGACTACTCTCAATCACAGTCTCATTCTGAGGTTTCATGAAGGTAGGATTGTCAGTTTGGACTGAGGTCAAGGAAAAGCCAATGGTAGGCTGTTTTGCTTTTCAGATCTTTAGATTGAACCCCAATTTCTCACTCTGAATTTTATTAATCATTATTCAATTGATAATTGATCCTTTTATCCCCAGTTCCCTACAATAAATCAATGAATCTCAGTTTACATAAAATTGACACTTTTATTCTCACCTGGCCAGAATAGCTAAAAGGAAATAACCAATTCCATTATTTCTTTTACTGGCTTCCATTCCTGCCCCTACCTCCTACCTGCAGTCATTGGCTCTTAGATCCCATTTTTCTGAATAAGTACACTTATCTGAATGACAGCTTGTTTCCTTGGAGATTGTTCCTGGACAGCCTACAACTAGTGGCAAAATTACGTGAACAGGGAATGGGTACAAAATGCAGGATTTCCCAGGAATAGCACAACTTCTATTCTAGGACTTCCATAGGATCAAGCAAAGCAATATATTGTTTAGTGTCTTCTACCAGTTTTCCTTTCTCTCCTCCACTTTCTCATGAAAATAGAGCCTCAGTAAGACACATGCCCTCAAATCATGGGTCAGAAAAAGTATGGGAGACACTGTATAAATAATGGGAGTGAAATAGTTTTGTAAGTCCCCAGGAAAAGGTTGATGACTACCATCATCCTACTCAGATCATAATTAACTCTAGATGTCAAGTAAGAATTTTTCACTTTCTTCAGGAAGTCCACCCATTCCCCACCAGACTTTGTCAGGATCTTCTATTAATCTAAGCCCAATGTACTGCCTAAAGTGGCTCTATCCACTTAAGTGCTGACAAACCACTGGCTAATAAGGTGGATGTGACCTCTGGCAGAAACAAACCTCCTGTAACAGTAGCACAAAGGCACTGGAATTGTCCTTTGGGCCAAAATTCCTCACCCAAATGTGGAGGAAATAATGAGCAGGTGCCTTTTCTGAGAGGCCTAAAATTGGATCCTCGGGAAAGCTTGGGAAGAAAAGAACCATAGAGTTGTTTATATACTGAGTCTGAGGATTAATGGCAGCGATTAACATCTGAGAGGCCCTTGCTCTAGGTATCGGCATCCTCTGTTAAACTCAAAATAAAGCACAGTCGCACAGTCACACCATGCCAAATACCAGATAACTTCACATGGGGCCATTAAAGGACATGCTGTTCTTTATTTTACTTTTTATTTTCTATGAAGCATTCCATTTCAAACTACTGGTGACATTTGAGATCCTGTTGCGCCTACTTAGAGTAATGTGGATTCTCTCTCTCTCTCTCTCTCTCTCTCTCTCTGTGTGTGTGTGTGTGTGTGTGTGTGTGTGTGTGACTAAAGAATTAGTGTTCAGTGAACAAAATTGTGATTTAACATCAGCTTAAGATGACATGCACAGAAAATGAATCTGTAGCTCAGGCATATATACATGAATTCTTAATACAATTCTAATCCTAGACACAAGGCTGTGTCCCCAACCCTAAACAACAGGTCAGATTTTGAAGTCCGCAGGAGGATGTGCTGTACCTCATGACCCTACAACACCGCTCTTCGAAATACATGACCAAAATACAAGTCAACAAAAGGCATGAATCAGCATGTTCATAAAAGTGTTATTTGCAAGAGCCTGGAAGCTATCCAAATGGTAATCAGTATTAAATTATTTATACATGTACAGAAGATTACTGTACAGAGCTAAGATTGAGCAGTTTCCACTAATATTACCATATGAATAGATTCCAAACATAATGTTGTTTAAATGAAGAGAAACAAAAGCAAAAAAATAGTCTGTAGCATTACTAGTATGGGTAGTCATTTATTACTGAGGGAGTAGAACAGAATTGAAATAAATGTGCTGAGGTAAATCTTAAACTCATAATAGTCTGGTTATTGATTCAGACCCTAGTTCCAAGGAAATGTTCATTGGGTGTGTTCACTTAGAAAAAGTAATTAAAATGAAGGTAAAATTTTTGTGCTCCTCCATGTGTTATTCTTTAAACAGTCGTGAAAAGAGTAGCTTATGCAACTGAATTGGAAAATCCATTATTTTGGGTAATTTGAAAGTAACTTTCATATCTGAATGCTGACAATCAAATACTAAGTACTTAAATTTGGTACTTGCTGTTAGCAGAAAGCTTCTTGGAGATGACAGTAGGAAGCAGTTGTGAAACTAAACAGACGATCTGTCATTGATCCATGAGCTTCAGCAGGAAATACAACAGCAGAGGTTTTGTTCTTGTTCACCTCAGCTCCTGGAGAAACACTGCCTCCTTTGACATTTTAGAGTTATAAAGAAATAACATATGTTATAACAAAATATAAGGTTTTAAGTTAAGAGGAGACTCTGAGAATAGTTAACATAGCCACGCATTTGCAGATAAGAAAACTAACCTCAGAAGGTTAAATGATTGGCCCAAGGTCACACATGTGGTTAGTGGAAGTTCTGGGAGGAGATCCAAGGTCTTGATCCCTCCTTTTCTAGACCACACAGCCTCCTTGTTTTCCAGACCTTCTGAGAGACTCTATGAATACATCAGCCTGTTATAGCATTTTTAACGATCAACTCATTTACTCCCTGTTGGTTCAACATATAGAATATGAACTGGCTCAGATCCCTTTACTCCAATCTGTCGACAATCAACAAATAGATTGTTGGCATTTCTGCTCCAATTAAATGGTTGATTTTAATTAATGCATTGTTTCTGTGTTCACTAAAATCTATTACCTTACACAAACAGGCCTAAAATCAAGAAGTATTCCCAGGAGCTAAGGTAATTGAGGTTTGAGGGTAAATATTCAAAAGCAATAACCCTTTAAGAGAATCACAAAGTCTTTGAGATAAATATTTCCTAATTGTCTTATGTTGGCTACAGATACTCCCAAGCCTGGCTTCTTTTCCATTCTGCCTGTGGAAGATTTTTAATCACTACACTATAGTAGCTTGACCCCACACCCTCTCAAATCAGAAAAAATGAGCTGTAGTGTCTTGGTATCTGGGTGCTTTTTAAAGTTTATAGATGATTCTGACAGAAGTCTGGTAACAAAAGACTGATCCTGATCCACTGTACCTCTATGGGAGGCTTTCTCCATTCTTTCTTGCTATGATAATCTCTACACAATTATTTAACAAATAAAAAATTAGTAGCAAATAACCGTATCCACAAAAACTGTCCAGTTTTACCCAAAGTATTACTATTGCGCTGTAACACATATTGGTACCCTGCCCATTTGAATGGCTACAACCATCTAGTAAATAGTTTATTATTTGTGTGTGTTTTGTATGTCTAATAAAGCCATTCAACTATATCTTTTTAAGATATCATGCAGCATTTGGTAAATATCCTTAAACAGTATAAAAGGAAAGAAAATTAAAACAGGATTTTAAAAAAAAGGTCACATAAGAGTCAATTATATTTAGTCAATGCTCTAGATAAAAGCTTAGAGGATGTAATGAGAGACAGGGAAAGTACATCTATGATTATAAGAATAGATTATTAAGTCAAACCTCTTTTTACTTGTGTAATGGTTACAATGGAGAGACAATACTATTGTTACATTTCCCTTTGTGATCAAGAAATTTACAGCTTTGCCACAAAGAAACACACACACACACACATACAATCTTGCCTCAAGCAGTTTACCTAGTGGATTTATGCTCAGACAAATAGGCATCATATAGAACACTAAGATAAAATTTAAGGGTATGGTTAACGTATACTCTGCCAAGTCAGGATTAATCATGTGAAGCAACTCCTGAGGTTAAGTCTTACGGATAAACAGGAAAATTGATAGGTAGGAAAGAGAAAGTAAGCAAGAGTAGGATTACAAGAGACAGAGTGGTTGGGCTCATTAGGTGAGTGATGGGAAAGATGCTTCTGAGTTGAAAGAACTTCCCATGTTTGACATAATATGAACAAGGAGTACATGAAACTCATGTTACCATTTCACGCTTTCTCATGTACACACATAAGTCATGAGTGCCTGTATCTTTATAGACACATACAAACATAAAATAATCACTTTTATGGATTATTTGACATATGATATTTTCATTCTTACTATGCTACAAAATCTACATGGATTTTGTAGAAACATACTTCAAATTGAATTTTCATTTTCCCTGGGCTAGTTTTATGCAATCAAATACATGATACTGGGTCCAGACATCAAGTCACACTTCCCAACCAATCCCATAATCACAAGAGTAGACTACAGATACTCAAAAGTGCACGAAGTTGTAGATTGTTGGGTGTATTCAATACATTTTCAACTATCATATTTTCAATTTAAGATGGACTTGTCAGGTAATGACTACATCATAAAACAGGAAGTATCTGTGTTTCCATCCTATTTCCCACTGCAACGTAGATTCTCATACATGTTTCTGGTTGAACACATTTCTTCTAGTTTTAGCATATCATGACTGAGGAAACTGACATCCAGAAAGATAATGAGCAGTCAAGATCAAATACTAGTCATGGAACTAGATATTGAAATAAGATTTTCAGAGTCACTATTTACTTTGTTGTAAAAATCTAAAAACCAAATTCTGAATTATAAGACTCTATCTTCCCTAGAATATATCCAAAGTGTATTGGTAAAGAAAAGTTTATTTAATTCTTGATTTCCTAATCTAGATAGTGGATACTGTCATTATTAACTCACCAGAAGAAATGATTATGAACCAGTCACCCAATGATTCAGAATTATTAATATAATAACTAGGCTTAATGCAAATAAGTGATGCTTAACTACAATTATGAGTTTCAATTTTTATAAACACTGCTAAGTCAACAATTTTCACTAATTGTAGTGGACATATTGGTTCTAAGGACTCATCAAAGATAGAGACTGAAAACTCTTGTGCAAACAGCACCACAGAGCCACAAAGGTATCGCCCTCAGTATACTCGCAACCTTCAGGCACTAACACTTAGACACTACATTTATTGCTTTTAGACCCATACTATGAGAACAGAGCACATGAGGACTTCACAGAAACAATTTGTGCAATATTGCCTTCAAATAAGGAAGATTGACAATGGTCCTTAAGTTGTTGTTTACTTCTTAAAGGTTAATACTGACGCTGAATCCTGTTTTCTATTTTGAATCTGAATAGATCAATAATTGAATAATAATTATTGATAATAATTTCATCTGAATGTATCAGTATATCCACCTCCCTTACCACACCCTCAAATGAGCTACACATTATGTTCCTGTGCCTACACACCTCTGAATTAGACATCAAAGCAATGTCCCAAATAGGTCACATGTTCTGGCATTTAGTGAGGATTGATAATAAATACCCTGGGTTCCATTCTCAGGCTGGACTATGGGGTTGCATTCTTTAGAGCAAGGGAAACTCAAATACCAAACATTCATGAAAGCAACAGGATGAAAGGGTGATCAGAGGCACAATATGGTATGCTACGGAGAGGGGTAGTTAATGCTGACAAGAAGTCCAAGAGACTTTGGAAAAATATTTAGTAGGATTTTAAATAAGGTGCCTAAAATACTGGGTACACATGTTTGGAGTTTTTGTAAAAGATATAAGGAATCATTAATGGTAAATAACCAGCGTTGTTTCTAGAAACAGCTATGGTAGAGGGTGGCTGGGAAAACGAAGATAAAAGGCAGAGAGAAGAGCTGAGAGACTCTTGCAGACATCTGCAGGCTTTTTATTCAAAGCAGCACCAGCAATGCCAGTTTGTTGAAACTACAGAATTCCAGGACCTTTACAGACCCACTAACTTAGAATGTCTTGTTTATTGAGATCCTTAGCAGATTAAAGCACAAACCTCAGATTGAAAATGTTGCATGTCTAGTTCTTAGCAAGGTGGAGACCTTAGATCTAAAGGAGACTAGATCGCTAAGAGCTTAGACTGGCCCGGTGCTTTGGGGAAAGAGCAAAGAAAACCTAAAATTAGTGTAAGAGATAGACAGAAACTCTGATAACAGGGACTGTTCAAATACTTACATGCTTGTACTGCTTATACGATTGAAAACAAGAACTTTTTAGTACTGTGCAAGCACATCTGGATTGTAGGCGAATTAGAGTGTCAGAGAAAAAGAAGCTATAATATAGTTGTAGCAAGGCTGTGACAAGTGGGTCTACACAGAAATGAAAGATACAGGCTTAGGAGGAATTAGTTGTGCTGGGTGCCAAGTAGTTCCAACTTCTTGTATAAAAAAAAAAAAAGGCAATGTATGTCCCATGAAAGAAGGAGGATGTAGAAGTTTGGGTGATTTGGGAAAAAGAAAGAAGATGCTAAAAACTATATTTTTTATATCTAAATCACAAAACAGCCTTAAAATGGTTCCAACTGTGTAAAAATTTAAATATACAGGCCTTAGAAAACCTTATATTGCTAGAATACTTTATTCAGCAATGGTGCCCAATCTAAAACTGACAATATTAGTATCTCTTGAATGTCATGCATTTAAGAATAAATAAAAGGTATTTACCAAACATCTTATGAAGTAAAAATGATTTAAAATTCCTAAAATGCCTATTATGAACCTCATAACTGGGTCAGACAGACTTCTAGTATTCCCTCTTTACAGTGAAGAGACTGGGTCATTTAGAGGTAATTTAATTTCACCAGGCAAAAGTCAGTGTCAAGGCCAAAATTTAGTCCTGTTTGATGATGGCAGAGTCAATAAGCATAACTACTAGACTGGGCTGCGCCTTTTCTCTTTACTTAACATCTTCATTCTGTTCTCTAACCTCCAGATATTACAAAGTTCAAATACATACCTAAATTTTATATATAGAAAATGTGACATGCAATATTATTCTGTTCCTTCTGGCCATGCCTATAATTCAGAAATTATTGTCATTATTTTAAAATAAAATATTATGATAATAAATTTATTTAATTTGCTCATGGGGAGGAGGGCCACACAGGGTCCATCTATCAATGTGTTTCTGTATGTGTCAAAAGCCAAATTAGAGAAATCAATGATATCCTTCCACTCTGTGGGTCCCAAGCATAGAATTCTTTTCAGGAGGCTTAGATACAAGTATGTTTGCAAACCACTGAGATATCTTGAGTCCCAGAAATCATTTTTATGAATAAAAAGTTATTTAATAATTTTACGTGGAAATATCAGCAGGGAATTATATATTGTGGTGAAATTGACTCTTGGTCTTCTGTCCTAATAGGTAATAGTGCTATCAGAGAAGAGCGACTTCCTATAATAACCCACAAAATTTACACTGATGAGACAGTCGATTGATTCTCTGATATAGATTCAGAGATTGTCAAAAATTGTCTCTGTGACAGTAACTAATATAATGGGTGAGTAATTTGCATAATACAAACAGCTAGCTAGACAAATCTCAACAAGGAAAGATGTATCCAAATATCAAGTTCACTACAGTCAATATCATAATTATCCTCTCTTTGTTTCTTCTTGCCCTTCATACTTCCCTTTTCTCATTGGCTCTTATGAAAATCTGGCAAAAGCAACTTAAGGAAACAAGGATTTGAGGATTTGTTGTATGCCATCATTTGAGGGGTGTCTTTTGCTGTGATAAAAGTAAACAACTTGGGGATGAATTCATGGTTTATTTCAGCTCACAACTTGCAGCTGCATTGATGACAGGAGTTAAGATAGGGGCTCAAACAGGGCAGCAACTTGAAGACAGAGCTGATGCAGATACCATGGAGCAGTGAGCTTACTAGCTTGCCCCCAATGACTTGGTCATCCTGCTTTCTTATAGAACCCAGGACACCAGTCCAGGGACGGACCCACTCATAGTAAGTTGGTCCTCCCATATCAAACATTGCTCAAGAAAATGCACACAGGCTTACCCAAGGGCCAGGCTGGTGAGGATATTTTCTCAGCTGAAGTTCTTTATTCCCAAATGATTCTGACTTGTGTCACTGACAAAACTAGCGAACACAAGGATACAATCTATCTTGGCAAGGAAAGCATGGAAGCAAGAGTATGACACACCTGGTCACATCTGGTCCACAGTCAGGATGCAGAGAGGCAAATGCTAATCCTCAGTTCACTTTCTCTTTTTCATTTAGTCTGAGATGTCAGTCTGCAGAATGGCACACCCTACGTACAGGATAAGTCTGCAGAATGACACACCCTATGCACAGGATAAGTCTTTCTCCACAAGCAACCTGTCTCATCCTCACAGAAACACCCAAATGTGGATTCCTTATGTGATTCCAAATGCAGTCAAGATGATTAACTACCATCCCTACTATATATCAGTTTTTCCATCTATAAACCAATACCAGGAATAGCAGGTACCTATGTATTACATAGGGAAGACGAAGTAATACCATTCCATGAGGAACACATAGCAAACACCAAATGATATGGCAATAATTGGATAAGTAATTGAGACCATAATGTGAAATTCAAAATGGCAACTCCTCCTTCGTAAACCGTCTACCAGACTGCAGCTCGTCTGACTCTGTCTCCATCTCTCTCAATTGTGGGTTCAAAGACGAAGCCCAGCTTGGCAGGAAAAATCTCTCCTTTCAGTTTTCTTTAAATGAGCTCCAGAGGGCTTTTTTTCCCTGACCATGATTATTTACTCTGGCATGAAGAGTTAGCAGCAAGAGCTATGAGCAAAAACCTCCAAATCACATGGATATCAATACAACGAAGCCTTCCAAAATTCCATATCCTGCTTATGCCTCAAATCCAGAAACATCCCCTGACCTCCTTTTAACACTGACTGATGACGATGCAGATATTCCAGGCTGCAGCTCCCTGCTCACTACAGCCTGTCTGAGTTTGTTTTGCCCCAGGACTATTTTTGCTCACATGGTTGTTCTCAGCCGCAGACATTCAGTGGAAACCAGAGAGATCCAAATACTTGGGAGGAACCCATAAACAAATGTAGGAAGAAGTATCCAGTCTGACCATGGCGCCCACAAAAGCTTCTGAGACAGAATAGAAGAGGCTGGGAATCTGATCCCTACCAGTTGAGAACTTGCCTAAATCTTTCTTTTTAACTGTTTTACTATCTTCTGCTGGGATAGAAGAGTGGACACCTAGCACAAGAGGTTTGAGACAAGCTTATTAATAGGGTTTACATAAATAGGTATATGTCCAGAGGGTTTCCTTTCTGGAGTCTTTACAAACCATTACTTCCCATTATACTCAGAGAAATGATAAACTATCATGTATTTGTTTTTCCTGCTTTAAAGGTCAAATAAAAAGAAAAGAAAATAGGCCCTTAGTCTAGAAACGTCATGAAACTATCAACCTACTATTAAACTATTAAAGCAAGAATTTAAATTGTATCTTAATCAAGAAAGGAAGTATGTGCGTATGTGGCATTTTTCTATGTATGTGTTCATGTATATGTAAGTGTATGAAGGTATAAGATACATGTCCATGTGTCCATGGAGGCTAGAAATCAATCTTTAAAATCTTATTCATTTTCTTTCTAATTTATGTTCTGAGAAAGGCTTATATTCACTGACCTGGAGCTCAGCAGTTCATCTAGATTAGCTGGCCAGACAGCTCCAAGGACTCTCCTGTTTCCACAGTGCTAGGACGAAAGCTGCTCTCCACCACACCCAGCTTTTTATGCACATATTGGGGATCAAAATTATGTCCTCATGTTTGTGAGGTAGCTACTTTATGAATTGAGGTTTCTCCTCAGGCCAGGACATGGCTTTAAGAAACCTCTAAACGTCATGTGGAGGTACAAGCCTGTAACTCTACCACTAGGGAGCCTGAGGCAGGGGAACATCCAGATCAATATCAACCTGAGTAGTATATTATGACACTATATAAAATAAATTAAGCTAAAATTCTAAACCTTACATCAATAACACCTATTGGAAGATCAAGGAATACTCCAAATTCCAGTTTACAAATATGCAAATACTAATTATAGAACTAAATAAATGTATGGATTTCAGAAGCGTGGGAATGGCATTGCACATAGCTACCCAACTGTCTCTTCTCTCCCAATGTATTGATTTCTTTCTTCTTTCTCCCATACTCTATAGCTCACAGGACAAGAGCTTATAAAAACAAATGGTCATATCAAATAAAGAGAGGATTCGAAGAACCAGGCTGCTAAAACTCCCTTTTTGAACCATAAAGTATACTTTCCACTAGCTTCATTCATTCCAACACTGATTGGTATGTCATCTTTGAAGGATGTCTAGCCAGCACCCTACAATTCTAGCAACTTCGAAAAAATCCGGTGGTGAAACCGACCATCCTTCCTTCCTTACTTAATGAGAAAGCAGAGCCATAAAATCTAAATATGTATGTTAAAGAAAAAGTGAGAAAACTTAAAGGAATTCTCACTTTTGCTAAACCCAACTCTTTAGACATGTATCTTTTAAGTACACCTTTTAAGATGATGAGAAAATAGCCTTCAGCCCGCGAAAACAAAATCAAGTTATACAACAGCTTCACCTTTTCGCCTTCAACAAATTACTTGTTTTCCCTTCTGAACAATAACTTCATTGTTTGCACTGAAGTACAGTACATGACTAGTCATGTTAGGAAGTGCATGGATTGTTGTGCTGTCAACATAATTTTTTCCCACATACCTATTATATCGAGGAATTCCTTCCAAACATAAAAGTTAAAAAAAAAAAATCACATCAGTTTTATCTGCTTTCATTACAGAGTTCTGGTGCCTTTGAGACTAGGAATGCTTAGAAAGTGAAATGATTATATTCCTTTTACTAGCACGAGTTTTTGAACTTTTGTGAAAGGTTGATTAAAAATTCTGACCTGCTGTACTTTGCAGGATTTATCTGAGGACAGTTACACCCTTAAGTAACAGTTGAGTGTATTTGTTGTTTAAAAGTGTATGAAGAAATCAGAAATCTTCAGGCCTGAAATAAAACACCTCTAACCCTTCCTTTCCTCCTCTTCCTCACAGTACATAGCTATTCAGAAACAAAAGGAGTCATTAGACACCAGCTAATGTGATCTGGAAGACTCTATCATTTTAGTTAATCTGGAATAAACAAATCAGATAGTTTGCTTATAAATCACTGTCAATTAAAGTCCAGTTGGTAGCATAGGACATGAGATGATGATTCTGCATTCTGTCAAGCATGGCACAGAGACACACTTGTGCTCTTTTCATACATGATCGCATAGAGTAAATCTCAATGAAGAATTTAGGAGGAGAGTACCTATTCCCAGCCTAGGTCAAGACCATGCCCACATACCAAACACCCTAACACTCTCACAATACTCAAGATCAGTAGTCACAAAACTCTTGCCATGTGGTTCAGGTAGGCTTCAGTACATGCCCTTCATTTATTTTTCTTATTGTTTCACTACTTCTCTTTAATTTCTTTGAATTTTAAAGGGATGAGGCAACACAAAAATAAATTTTACCTATAGGTTTTTGGTATGCTTAGAATTCTAGAGCTAGATCAGAATTCTGTTAAGACTGCCACATACATGCATAAATATGTTTTCTTGAACTTCTGCCAATATCTATACATAAATAATGAGTAAGGATTCTTGGGGGGGAATAAAATCCTGTCAATCTGATTATTTCTTCTCCTACGTGAGAGGCAGGAATGCACAGAGGTTGAATATTCTCCTCCACCTCATTCTTCCATTCCAATCTAGCCAGGGCATGTTCTCATAGCATAGGCAGAGTTGTGTCATTAGAAATGGAAACACAGAAGCAGAGTTGATTTTCAACATATTATTGGCTAATACTAGTCCGGATGAATATAGTCAGAATCAAGGAGGAAGCAATCAGCCCCATCACCTTATATGTCAAAGGGTATGGATGCAAGGAAGGGAAAGATTGGGGTCATTAATGTGCTATCAATCAGCTTGCTGAAGGCTTTCTTGCTCTATCTGGAGAGAAATAATAAGTAAGCAAGATGGTGAACTCTGGCAGTTCCTGCTTCCTCAATATTTGGCACCTGCTAGCAGCAGCAGCAGGCATGTGGAGACAGCAGCAAGTAAGAGCCTCCAAGTATTAGAGTCTTCATGTTGGTCTAAAGTATGAGGGCCTCTGCCTCTATTAGGGTTGCTGTCTTTGTGTAGGTCTTAAGTAATGAGGCCTTTGGCCTTTGGAATCTCTTCTTTGGCTTCTTATACTTTTAATCACCTCTCTGCTTTCTAATAGTCTTTATTTTCTATCTTCCTGATCAGAGATGTTCTGCTGCTTCACAAACTGGGCAGTGATAGATCAGGATCAATCAGTCACAGGTGTTGACTGCAGGTAGGATGTGAGGCAGAAAGGATTTTTAGAAGTTGGGTAACTCAAAACCTGCCAACTGGTAATGATTGATTGATGGCTGTTTGGGAAGACAGGATCAGAAGCCAAGTAGCATGGGACCCAGACGGTGCTGAGAAATATTTGACCCATGTAGTACCTTCAGCATCTTCATTTCAGCTCAAAGCTTTCACTTGTTTAAATGCCAATGCCAATCTCTTTGCTCTTGTTATTTCTCTGTTGCCTGCTAAATCCCAGGTGCTGAAAGTAAGTGATGGAGGTCACACTTGAGAGAAGTTTTCCTCCAGTCAAATGTTGCACTAGTATAGGTAATGCAGGAGAGAATTTCCTGACTCTTTCAGTAAATATAAGAAGCCTGTGTGTATAGGAGTAGGAGGCTTTGGAAAACTCTGCCATTTATTGGAACCAATCACAGTCTTTAGGATTATCCAATCACAACCACTTGGTTAAGACAATCACTCATATCCTTTACTCTTAGCACTAATCATAGTCATTAAATGTTGTGCTTTGGATCAGTGACATCCCTGACCCTTATCACTAGTCATAGTAGTTCCTTAACAATGAAAAAAATATTCCCTCTCCAGCAAAGTTAGACACAGGGCATCTAGGCTTGGGATGGCTAAAAAAATGTCAGCTATAAATTGCTTCAAAGAGCCTAGTCTGGGGCTGTGTCTCTTGGAGACAAGGCAATTGTCTGCAATTTTTATGTAGTGTCTCAAGAAGTCCTTGGAGTGTTCAGGATGACTTCTGTTGGCATAAGGCTTTTCCAACTGGCTGTGATACTGCCAGAATTTTGACTCAATGAAGTTCAGGTAGAAAGAGATAGTCCAATAACTAGTAAGTAAGGAGTCAAATTACTCTCTCCGTGGTGCTTTCACCTATTTTTAGAAGAAATTAGTGCTTTGTTATTAGCTTTTTGGACACAGCCTAAACACAAATACTGACTTTCACAGTGCCTTAGCACGGCTGCAACCCTGTCGAGTGCCAGGAGAGTTCCTATGGTTTGCCTTGAATGCAGTGAATGCCAGCCACAGGAGATGATAACACTGAGAATCAGAGATAGAAAAGAAGGCAAAACTAGATCACATGTCTCCAGACATATGGCTTTATCCTTTTGTACAATAACCATGGCATTTATTTGACCAAAGATAAGGTAGTCCATGGCCAACATCAGTATTGCAAAGTATAACCTGTATTCTATAAAATAGGGTCCAAGAATACTATATAAAATATATTTGAGCAGCTTTGAACCTGACATGAAAAACTTTATTCTCTTCTGATGTTTTAGGGCTTAAGATTTTATGGTATTAAAGAGCCTAATTCAGGCCAGGCAACAGCTGGAAGGAGAGCAGCATAAATTGTGATGTCTAGGCACTTAAAGTTGCCAGATTTAGCAAATAAAAACACAAGATACCCAAATAAATCTAAATTTTAAAACCAAAGACTAAAGCTTTAATTTAAATGTGCCCTGCATCTTTTATACAAAAAGTAATAAATTATCAAAATGCAAATGTATACTCTATTTTCCCTGGCAACCCTAATCTGCTAGAAGATTTAAGAAACCATTACTAACAATGACTGACTTGTAAATACATATAAAAATAATAATGAAAATAATGCATCATCAATGGTGTTTTCCAGACAATTGCTGTATTAAGGATACAGTTATCAATTTTGTAATGAAGAGTTTGATATATATCAATCAACATTTTCACCAAATGTTTAACCAACTTACCCACACAGTTCCTTGATGTGCATATAAGGCAATTACTTACCTTCTAGGGCCTCAGTGATTAGGGCTTGAATTTGTAAATATACATGAAGTCACTCAAATTCTGGGAACTATTGTGAGCATCTGAACTACTGGAAAGGGAGCATGGAGCAATAACTCAGTTTCTCACAGCTCTCTGAGAAAGGCTGCCTTAAATCAGGTATGTGACAGACATATACAGACTTGTGGTCTCAGCCATTTCTTCTCAAGTCTTTCAGAACATTCTACTGGTAAGGAGACGATACTGAGTAAATTAAGTGTTATGCACTCTTTAGGATCTCCATCTGCAAAGCTGAGGATTCCTATATCTGAGTCCAGTGTTTGAAGGCAAATGAGTAAATGAGTGATTGGGGAGGATAATCCAGAGTTATGTAAAATCAACCAATAAATAAAATAGATATAAATAACTTTTGTAGGCGAGATTAAGAGTTACTGTTTATCTGGTTCTGTCAACAATTATCAGTAAGAATGAATTTAAAAAAATAAAAGCAAAACACTACCAATAATAAAAACTTCCTCTTAAATCTGGCCAAGCTATTTGTTAAAGCTGGTTCATATTAAATGTTTGTTAATTCAATTTATAAAAGTCAAAGCCCAATGGCCACTGTCTGCTGCACACAATAAGGGCTGTATGTATATAGGTGGGCACTGGGCCAGCTTGCAGTGTCATATACACTGGTATCTTGTATATAAACATTGTTTGAATCTCTAATAATCAAAAATTTTAAAACTCTTTATGGCTCTAATATCCTTACAATGCAAAACAAATATTGAATTTCCTGTGTTCAGTTCCTGTGTTCAGGCTGTGGGCCCTCTTGCTGGCAACCAGCTGGATATGAGCAGGGTTTGTTTTAACATTTTCTTTAGGTCAAAGTTTTCAGTTCCTCTAGGAACAGAGAAGAAGTTGCCTGTGAAGTAGAGTAAGCTCCATCGTGTAATGTTTTTTTCTAAATAACTAGGATGTTACATTTCATACAATTTCTCATTTAGATGCTCATTTCTAATTAGATAATAAATATATAAATCTGGAACAAATAAATGTCTCATGATTATTTTAGGAATTTCTTATCATTCATAACATAATTTTATGGAAAACAGTAACATATCAAAGTAATGTTAAAATAATCAGGGTCAATTACTTTCCAAGAATAATTTCAATTATCATATACTTTAATATACTCTATAAAAAGACTCATTGAAGGGAGGAGAAAGAGAAACAGAATCTTCGTTTTGTTCTCATTGGTCTCTGTTTACTCATAAATTTCTACCACACAGTGTGGTTACCTTTCCCTGCACACAGTCATCAGGAAAATGAGAGAAGCTGATGTCAGCTCTCTCACACATGCTTATGCCAGACTCTTTATGTGAATCTTCCAGACGTCCTGCACTATGGTACATAAAGTATACAGCAAAGAACATTTGCAAAGTTTTCAGCAAGAAACAGACCATGTCTTATGGACACACAGTGGCTTTTCCATGGATTTTACCATTTGGAAGAAGAAAAGGAGGCTTCTATTGCACAATGGTCGATCAATTGTCTTTGTATGTCGTTAGTGACTACAGAGAAGGTGACCTAGATGAAACGTCACTCTTCTTTTTCTTTAAGAATTATTTAACAAGTACTAATGCTTATGACTGTGCCTATAACAATTTTTGTTCTTGATTCTGTGTGTGTGTGTGTGTGTGTGAGAGACAGACAGACAGACAGACAGACAGAGGCCAAAAGACAGAGAGACAGACAGAGGCAGCTAGACTGTAGATTATATTGTCAGTTTAACTTAAATAGCTCCCACTGGAATGCCACTCTAAATGGCCCACAACTTGGCATTTAATCAACAAAGGAAGGGGACAATTAAGAGATTAAAAATCAAAGTATATGTCTGATATAATGTGATACAACAAGCAGATTAATGGAATATTTGCTGTTGGTTGTGGTTCCACCATTTTGCTTTCCATTGTTATCTGGATTGCCATAATATTCTGTGAATGTCATTTAGTTTTCAGTCCAGGACATCACTTAGGCATGGGGAAATGTGTTTTGTTGATGAGAAACTTATCTGTGTGTGTAATACTCATGCGGACTTCATTCCTATTAAAATAAGATTCTTTATTTAGTCAACAAATTGGAATTTAAAAAAAAAAAGATTCCTTTGCGCTAAAGTCATCCCTGTATCTCATTTTAAGACCAACCCAAATATCTTAGAACAAAAGAGAAGTATTCAATGAGCACGTTGGCAAACGCTGACATGTTGTTTTCTTAAAACAAACATGTTTTCTTTTGCTCTCTTATGCCTACCTTTTATTTAATATTATTTAAACAAGTACTTTAGCATTTGAACAGATGACAGAGGCACAGGCTGTGACAAATGAGGCTCTTATGTTTTCCAGTGATTGAAAGGTGATGACCAGATTCCAAGGGAAGCCACTGTGGAACTGACCATCCGAAGAACAAATTCCAAAGCCAGTTTGCTTCCTGCTTGGTTGACACTGGACAAGTTATTAGATGTCTTCAGCCTCAGTTTTCAATCCTTAAGGTAGCAATTGTTTGGGTCCTACAGTATCCTGTGGAATGACATGGGGGAAGCCACAGAAGATGCGTAGAAAAACACTATGTACAGATACCAGAACACATCCATAAAACTTCTCAGATTCCACAGAGTATATAGAATTGTGCTAGAATTTTGAGATGGTAATTTTCAAAGAGAATTAATAAACTAAAAAATAATAATGTTGAAGAGTAATACTTCTTATTCAAAAAAAATTCTAAGAGGCTATCAGTGGTCAGGAGAATTTATATCAATGATGAAACACAGTAATTTACACTCTATTAATTTGAATAATGTAAGTTTCTTTGTTTTAAATAACATAACTAAAATGAAATTAACTTAAGCACGAAATTTTACATATATATTTGGAATTTTTAGCATGTGTACTAAACAACTAGACGATAGAAATAATCATATTTCAGTGTTTAATTTTACTCTAACTAATCTCAACAATCATGTTAAATTTTTATAGTAAAAAATAGCATAATTCTCATTATAAAATACCTCAATATAAAAATTTCTATAAGAAATACTTTTTGTTTCTTAGAAAAAGGCATAAAGGGAGTTTATTCTTTTTTGAAAAACCTAATCAAGTTATAATGTTATATTTCTCAAACCATAGCATAAATACCCCCAGGAGAATAGTAATGCACTTACATGTACATAAGCCACAGATGACTTAGAAGATCAAGTTAACAACTTCTGGAAATTTTTACATAAGTTTACATGTTTAAAGTGATGGCAATACAAGTCTTATGAAACAGCAAATGTGTATTTACCCTTATAGTAAAACATGTTAACAAGTGTTCTATTTTGTTAAGCCTATTCCTTCAATTATAGGAGCAAAGTTGAACTTCTCTGCCAATAAGCCTCTAAAGTGCTTTTTGTTTTTACTAACGACAATAATAACAGTGACTTTCCCATGCAACCACATATATTCTTCATTCAAGGCCAGAATGGGATACTAAAATAGATTCACAAAATTCATATTTAGAAAGCCAGTTGTTGATTGTTCCATTATACTAAATGAAAATTCAGTCTTTTGAGACCTCAGAACACTTGCCTTGGTAAGACCTGAGAATGCTTATTAAAATAAAGATGCTTATCTACAACTCAAAGAGCCATCACTTCTGAAATGGAATCTTCATGAGAACTCATTAAAGAATTGTTACATGGACACATTAGACAAGTAAACGTGGCAAACAATTTTGGATGTTTGAAGAATATGCTTTCCTACATACCACCTTTATAAAAGGTAGATTTATTAATTCTTTGAGAATTCCACATAATGTGTTTGGATCATATTCACCTGCACTGCTATATATACATAGTACTTTTACTAACTAGCTTTTTTAACAGAAGTCTAGTAGTAGCTAAACTACTAGCAAATTTTAGAGCCAACTGGTGTCCATCAAATGTTTGGAATACACAAGCTCCAGTTATTATTCTAAGAAGACTGGTGACTGTTCTTGCTCATTTGGGGAAAATGTGGTATTCACCAGAGAAGGGTGAGAATCCATCTCTGTAAGAATCACTATAAAGAAGGTTGAACATATTCTAAGGTCCTTCTTGTATCTGCTTAAATATATGAATAGCTGTTGGAGTGGATACCACACATTGTCCTATTCTTTTACATAAATCAAACCCTCTAGTCTGTTAAAAAAAATGCTGAATTCTCTATGGAGGGATACCTTGCTCAGACTACATACAGGGGAGAGGGCCTTGGTCCTGCCTCAAAGTGATGAGCCCAACTTTGTTGATTCCCAATGGGAAGCCTCACCCTCTCTGAAAAGTGAATAAGGGAGTGTGGAGGGTGGAAGTTTGGGGGAGTGGGAGAAGGGGAGGGAGTGGGTACTGGGATTGGTATGTAAAATGAGAAAATATTATTAAAAATAAAATAAAATAGAAAAATCCTGGGGCAAGGAAAGAGATGCCTTATTATATGACCAACTGATTTGCAACCAGCCTTTATCACTACAGATCCTCCATGGACTGTCAACTTGTTCACAAGTAGAATTTTGAATGGGAAGGTAAGAATCAAATGTTTTAAATTGTGTTCTTCTCAAACTAAAAGGACCAGAGAATCACTGTCACAGGTAGCATCTCCCAGGACTTGCCTCTCTATCTCCTGATCTAAAGTAGTCGGTGATCAAGACTGATCAGAATCTTCAATCTCCTGGGACCACAACAGAAAGAAAAAAAAATTCAATCTCTAGTCCAGCCACAAAGTACTGAATAGGAGTCTGTAGTTTAACAAAGCCTCCAGATGATTTGTACACATATTAACATCTTCCAAGTAGTGCTGTAGAATACATTTTGAAAACCAGAGCCAAGAACAATGGCAACAACATTTTTAACCTGGAAAATTTCAAGCATCAGTTTTACAGTTCATTCACCTTGGCCTATGAAAGACCTCAGCATTCTTTGCTTTATTCCCCAAGAACATTTGCTCTGGACCAGGGATTTTTCTCAAGGAAAATTTACATCTGAAGACAGTATATAAAACAGCATTTTATTCAGTTATTCATTCATTCATTCACTCTTTTATTTTGCAACCAAGAGAAGCATAGATCAGTGCTACAATTTGTAGCTTTGTTGGCCCAGGGACAAACTTTATTTGCACTAAACCTATACCACAGAACTAGAACTTTGTCTTCCATTTTAATCTACTCCCCTGCAGAGGACGAGCCCATTTCCTAGCTGCACCAGGGAATACATCATCCCATCTTAGCTAACAATTAATCAGAGACTTTCCAAATTACTATTCCCAAACCACTCAGAGTCCCAAGCACAGATTCTGAATCAGGTGCGTGTGAACCATGAGCACGGCTTGTGTTGTGAAGGAAAAGATGAATCCTGATCCTTAACAAGCAAAGTCCTCAAGTTAATAAAAGCCATGCATGGCCTCAAGTCCATGTAAGGTAGGGATCAGCCTGCAAGAAAAAGGTTCCCATCGGAACTTTCCCAGTGTACAGTCATGACTCATGCCCAGAACCATCTTGTCCCTGCAAGAAAACCATAAATCATCACCCATTCTGAAAAATGATGCCAAAGGTGCATTTTATTCAAATGCATTCCTTAAAATAATTGCTGAGAAAAGAGTACAAGTGTATTCGACTGACAACTGACTCTTCAGCCTGCACATCTGGAGGGAAAATATGTCATGCAGTGACTAAGTGAATTCTACAGATGTTGGGAATTCCTATGCATACTTAGGTCCAAGAACTATGGAGCCTGCTTCATTCTTTTGAGATGAAACTTTTGTATTTCTGTTCCATCCAGTATATGGCTTCCTGAATTTTTTAATGTAAACTCTACTATATTTCCTTAATTTTTATATTTTACTTTTCTCTCCTTTTAACCAACAGTATCAGGTGGAAGCTGTATGTATTTGTGCAAAGATAATCCTATAAAATCTTTTCTTTTCATTCTCCTATATCCCTCATCAACATTCACACAGGCCTCGTATGTTTCATAATTTTATAATGTTGTTCTCCTGATACACCTATTCAGCTATCCTCTATAAATATGCATTTATTGCCTCATCTTGCCTAATATTTTATAAATTTCTTGCTCCCCAGAAGCAGATTCTGAGGAAAGGATACAAAGGTAGTGGTGTCACAGGCGATTCTACAAAATGCTTAAGAAGTAGTGGAGTTAAGCTAGGGAAGAAGAGAAAGTTCGTGATAATTCTATTACCAAGCCAGTCAATCACTCTAAGAGATGATATGAGATATTATTTTCTGTTCTGTCATCTGAGAGCCAAGGGTCTGGGGTATTTAGCTTCCAAATCGCTGACAGCCATTGTTTGAGAGCTACTTCTGGGTACACTTCTTACTGTCATTTGAACTGTGCTTAGACTAAGGGTAGTAAAACAGAAAAAAAAACAATAAAATTATGTTTAGGTATAAGTGTTCATAATAAACATCCTCTGGTATATGGACATAGCAGTTAAAGGGATAGGGCAAGATGTCCATAGTACCTTCTCTATCTCTATTCTCCATTTTCAATTCTCCAGACCCCACAGGAGTTCCTACTGAGCACCAATGCAGCCAACACACAGTCTTCTCCAGAAATTACCCCACTTTAGTTGTTTAAAGGTTATTAGCCATGATTTGCCTCCTTCCTGAACTCTTGTGTCTTGGGCTTTCATGACGACACATCATCTGGGCCCACTCCTTTTTTGCTGCCACTCCTTTTCATTGTGCTGCTTCATCTTCCTGCAGCCAAACTTGGATGGGTAGAATCCTTTATTATACAGAGGCCTTGCTAGATGAGCTCATTTGTTGTTAAAGCTCAAGTTACCTTCTAAGCCTATCACATCATGTACAAACTTGTATCTCTGATGGTCCAGAACTCTTGACAAGTGAGCTTGATGGCTCATGTGATACCTGTTATCTCACAATTACTTCAAATTCAAAAGGCAGAACTGAATACCAGTTTCTTCTCATAGAATTAAAAAAAAATGGCTTAACACTTCTTATGTCTATGAATAACACATTCCATCCAGTTAGCCTGACTCAAAGGCTATAGTCAACCTTGACATAACATCCCTATCTCCTGCCTCCATGCTATGCATCTTACTGAACTTTATCAACTGTGTCTCATCAGTAGATTTTTATTAAGTCTATTGATTCCTTTCCATCACCCATATTTTACCAAGTGATCACCTCACATCAATTTTTCACTATTATTCAGAATGAATTTGCAACTCTGATGATATCAATGCTTGCAACATTTGACTCTTCTTGGCTCTGCCCCATCAACGCTACATTCTACCTCACTTTTCTGGCTCTGCCTGTGCCTTCCCTCTTCCTGGTTCTGGATACTGTCACAACCCTTTTGGCATTTGAATCTTAATATCTTCTACCCATTTTATGTTATAGTCCCTTCTCTTAGTACTTGTTTCCCTTTACTGACTTATCATTTACAAGGAAGTTTAACATGATTTCCTCAAAGAGGAACTCCCTGATTTTTTGAGTCCTTGAATCAGTTCTTACTTTCTACTTTTTAACGACATCAACTCATACTTTTAGCTCTTACTGTAATTAACTTCTTGGGTAATTAGTTGCCTGCTTCGGTGTAAGCTCCCTGAGAACAGGTACTATGTCAATTTAATTCCAGTCTAAATACTCATCAATTCCTGGCACCTGGTAAGATTCCTTCCTGTATTGTGTAAATGCAACAGTTCCCAACATGCAAGATTATAATAGTTACTCTACTCAGTGGATTTTTTTCTCTGCTCATTCATAATTGCAAAAATCTTATTGTTCTTAGATTAGGTTATATTTGTTCTTTGTTTTATACTATACTCCTTTTCCAGAATAGAAGATGTTGGGCATCTAATAATAATGGAAAAGTATCGATATTATGCTGTTAGTTCAATGTAATAAAAGTCCACATATTGGAGTAACTTAAGCAACAAAAATTAATTGTTTTGTAATTATAGAGGTAGAAGTCTGAAAACAACGTTCTGGTAAGGATCATCCCTTCTAGGAGACAGGGAAGAAAGACATGTTCCTCTACCAGACTTGTCATCTGTTTGTTCACATGGAATTCTCCTTAAATGTCTCACTGTGTGTGAAAATTTCTTCTTGTAAGAAGATCAGTCATATTGAATTGGGACCTGTATTAATGATCTCTTCTCATTAAACATACCTGCAATGACCTAATTGCAAAATAAGTTACTGCACGTAAGGTATTTTGACATAAGAATTTGGGGAACACACTTTAGTCATAAAAGTAGCCAATGGTTTTAATCAGGTGAAAAACAAGGATTATCCTTTGACTACAGATACAGTGTGTTGGCTGAAGGGTAGAGAAAATACTTGAGGAATAAAGAGGGAAAGTTGAGAAAGCTAGTGGCTCTTCTAATGACCTGTGCAATATCTATGTATGCAGTATCGCATATGCATTGTCAAGAATCAAAGCCCTGTTCTGCTGAATGTCAGTAGAATGAACTTCAATTCATGGGGTCCAGTTTTCTGGTTGACAATATAGTATACTTTTAGAGTCAAATAATATATAATGCTGGAAGAAAGAACCAAAATGAAGTTTACCTATGGTTTGACTTAGAAACTTGTATCCTCTCTGTTTCCAGTACTTTATCATAATATTCAGAGTAGAGAGCAAGGAGAAATGTTTAAGTGTTGAGAGTTAATCATATACACAATGGATTACTATATAATTTTGTTTCTACTAATATATTTTCACCAAAATTAACATAGATATTATTCAGTATTTATGCTTTGCTGTGTTAGAGATATTTTATGCATCTTATAGTACAGTTAATTAGAAAAGAAGATGCTACCTCTTTATAAAGCTGAGGAATGTACATTGCAGGGCCCACCAAATAGTCATCACTGTTAGCTTATTATCTTCTCTATGCCTATTCGACTTCAACTCATCTTTTTATTCATTTTAATTGTATGCCCACCCAGTTCTCATCACTACAGACCACGTAACTCTGGGCTTTATCCCAAGAGGAAAGCAATCCAACTTATTTTTCTCTCTCTCCCAGCCCTTGGCAAGTCTGTTGGGTGACCCACTCAGACACCTCAGAGGGCGGCACCTCCCACCCCCTCAAGCCACAAGCAACAAAGCCTTAGTCATTTCATGCTCTTGGCTTTGTCATCATTTTGATTTCTTGAACATTACTTTAGTGTTAACTCATTTCACTTATGTAAGAACAAGGCAGAGATAGTAAGAGTGTTACTTGTTCAGGAATAACAACAATGTAAAAGCTAAAATTGCAATTGTCCAACGTCCAGAAGACAATGGCCATTTTGCCAAAGTAATTGTGAATCAAAGGAATATTTGATTAGCTATTAAAAATATTTTTTTGTGAATAAGTGTATGTACTAAACCAAATCAGACCATTATTTAACCTAACAGTTTAATAATTTTTAAGGTTCAACTACCATCTGTGATCCAGAGAAAAAGAAGATAGATTGTTTACAAATGAAAAAGGCATACCAAAAATAACTGGATTGAAGTACAATTTCAATATTAAGTGTTAACCGTCCACACAATCACTTATATTTTCTATAAGTCTGATAAAAATACTGTTTCTCTCTAGACTTGAACAGATAAAAATTAATGAGGTACACATGATGTGTGTTTTTTTAAATTTTTACTCACTTATTTTTGAAATTATAATTTAATTTTGACACCTCTCTCTTCCCTTTCTCCCATCCAAACCCTTCCACATAAATCTCCCTACTCTACTTCAAATTGATAGCATACTTTAAACAAATATCAAGTTATGCATATATGTATATGTATAAACATACATATTCTCAAATATAATCTGTTCCGTCCATATAATGCCACGGCAGACCATTTGACACCAGACCAACTAATTGACATGTTCTTCTCTATGGAAGGCCTTTTTTTCTGTTCTCAACTTTCCCCAGTTACCTACAGATGTTTGTGAGGGTTGAGTCTTTGTAGACTTTTCCCCCTTCACTCTTTCATGTTCACTGGTACCCTTCCGTTTAATTCACATTTGGACATTCATGTTGGTGAGTCATGGAAGTAGCTTCTGACATTACTAAGACACACAGTCTCATAGCAAACTCTGTGAGCCTCCTGGCTCTTAAAATCTTTCTTCTCCTTCTCCCACAGTGTTCTCTGAGCCTTAGATATAGGAAAGTTTTGTAGATAATCCACTGGAACTGGGCTCCACAACTCAGTTTTTTGTTGGTTGTGGATTTCTGTAATGGTCTCCATCTGTTTTAAAGAACAGTTTCCTTCATGAGAGGTAAAGACTAGACTTATCTGTGGGTATAAGTGTTTAAGTGTTTATAGATTAATATGAGGAGTAACACTTGTTTGGTAAATTAGTGGCTGTAGATTCTCCTCCAATAACCATGATTTCACTAGCATTAAATAGTTATCTAGATTTCTAGTACCTGGAATGCTCTACCTCTTGTTGATTAGGCCTTAAGTCTAATTAGTGAGCTGTTGATTACCACCAAAGCTATGTGTCCTGCTACCGTACCTTTACAGCTGTCGTGCCATGTTGGTTGTTAATGTGGTTCATAGGTGTCATAACTAGGTAAGACCGTTACCTCCCTTCTTTGGAAGCTTATATGATAGATTCTGGTTCCATGAAAGTTAGTCCTCAGAGAGAGGAATACTGTAATGTAGTTTTATGAGAGCTAATTTACATTTTACTTATTCTAATCTGAATGGCAGCATGAAGAATAGGAAAGCAATATCATTGGTATGCTAAGGGAAATAAGTATAATCTTGAAGTTCCATCAGAATAGGGAAAGATTCTTCTGCCATTTGAAAGAACAGAAGAGAACAATTCACAGTACTTCCTTTGTTGCATGGAGGGGGCCACTTATTCCTCCTGGCCACCCAGAACAAAAATAACCACACAGAAATTATATTAATTAAATCACTGCTTGGCCCATTAGCTCTAACTTCTTATTGGCTAACTCTTACATATTAATTTAACCCATCTCCATTAATGTGTGTATCACCACGAGGTCGTGGCCTACCAGCAAAGTTTCAGCACGTCTATCTCTGGCAATGGATCCATGGCATCCCCTCACTCCACCTTCCTTTCTCCCAGCATTCAGTCCAGCCCTCCCCGCCTACCTAAGTTTTGCCCTATCAACAGGCCAAGGCAGTTTCTTTATTCATTAACGGCAATCACAGCACACAGAGGGGACTCCCACATCATTCCTTCTCCAGAGAAATTGCTTTGGACCAATGAAGGATATTGTCTTGTAAGTCATAGTCTCACTCTGCTCTGGGGCAGATTGCTGTCAAGGACTGACTGATAGGAAGAATATAGAGTAAACATCTCAAGGTAAAAACAACTCTGGGGTGTAAGTTACTCTCTAGATCTCTTCATGGGATGATGCAAAATTCTTTCTCCAAAGAGGTAGTATCTGAGCCTCACGCATTCCACGGCTCCAGGCTTCCTTCACTCCTGTTTCTCCTGAGATCTCTAACACATTGAATCAAATTCACCTGAATCCCTTCTTCAGACCCCACTCCTAGAGCCAAGCAGTATATACAGACACATATGTTTCATATATTTATATTATAGGTATATATATATATATATATATTACATAGATGCATGTGTATGTGGGGTATATATCATTAATGATGAGGACTACTCCACTTGGAAAAGCCATAAAATTACAAAGAGCAGACAGTAGGTCTGAATCTAGGTTTTTCGTGACTTTTATCTGAAGTCTATTCCCCTGAACTGTTTCCTTACCATGAGATGATTGATTCAACTTTTATATTTTCCTGTCACTCAGTCCTTGGCAGTAATCTGCCCTGGAGTGGAGTGAAAATATGGCCTACAGGGCAAATATCCCCCATTGGGCCAAAGAAAGTTCTCTGGAGAAAAAACTTAGATGTTTTCAGAATACCTTCAATACATGTCCCTGATCATGATAATGCATTAGTTACAAACGGTCTACAATATGTTCTTAACATAAAGTGTTGGCTTTCTTTTGGGAATAAAAAAGAGAGGGGAATAAGGGAAAAGAGAAGAAAGAGGAAACAAACAGAAGAAATACAAGGGAGTAAGAAAGAGTAGGAATGGAGGGAAGGAATGAAAGTCAGAAAGAAAAGGCCATGACAGATTTTTGTTTTACTAGAATTTAGCCTTCTAGGTGACCTCGAGTCCTGCACCCTGGCTGGTCCTTTTTCCTTTCTCATTCTTTTTGGTGTGGAACAGTTGGAAATGTTTTAATCATGAGCTGAGCTTCAGTGCAGGAGTTGGCTGAAAAATCACTTTTCTACTAAGAACTCTGAGCAGTTTCCAGGGAGTGCTTGTAAACTAGTTATCTCTGGTGATGACCACATCTGTGTGCACATCTGTGGTACAGAAAAAAAGCCATATAATAAAGCGTATCTTGTGTTCCATGACTTTCAGCCATGTGGGCTGGCCTTTCCCACCACATTCAAGACGCCCTTCTCCTAGGAAAAAGAATTAGAATATAGAGGAGCAACACCCCACCCACGGGGTGAGAAAAAATCTTTTCTGTTTTTCATTTTGTGTGCGCACAAGACAAGAATTACAGAATTCACTTAATATTTCTAAAAGGAGCCCTCCTTGAAGAGACACAGTTTACCTACTGTGTACCAGCCCTGACCAAATGTTTGTATCATTCCAAAGGATTCCTACAGGAAACACTGGACTAGGCCTCCTAATAACCATTTCACAGATGGGAAATTATGTTAATAGGGTAAAGTAATTTTCTAAAATCAGAGACTCAGGTTCAAAGTTATGTCTGAAGGACTTCCAAGTCCATATCTCCTTTAATAGAAAGATACATAGCTTCTGAAAATCTTAACATTATCTGAGTTTTAAAAAAAAAACCAACACCCTGTTCCTCAAAGAAATAATATTTACACAGTAGATCATTGTCCTTGGAAGAGCCCTCTATCCCTCTCACCCAAGCCTGAAAACATGGAGTGGTCAGTGGGTCTTGGAACATACTCCAAATAATGAAGCCAGGGAGAAGATTATTATCTCAAGGAATTTTACATATTGAAAACAAGTAAAACAGAAAAACCAAAGCATGAAAACTGATCTGCTGTAATGGTTTCTAATGATAAGGATATGTAAGAGATTTGTTTGTTCATGAAGCAAAGAAATTGGAAATGAATGTGGTCTCTCCCAAGTAATTTGGACCCCAAAGCTGTGACTTGGTCTTTTTAGTTATCTTACATTACAAGCATCTATCCAAACTCAACTTTGACTTTTCTATTGCTGCTAGTTAATATGGGAAGATGATTGAAAAGAATTTGTTTTAAAACATCTCTCTTTAAAAAAATAAAAAGGAGCAGAAAGCACATCAATCAGGCAACTAAATATCCATCTATTCTGAATTTTATCAACAAATACTAGGCTTAAACACAGAACTTTAGCCCATGTAGACTTATAAATATATCAAAAATGCAATTGACTATTTCATGCTATAAACATTAGCAAAGAAACTTGATGGGCTTCTAAATCTGGATTATTGGTTAGTGTTTTTATGCTACTTTTTGTACAGTGATTTTCTTACCTGATAAATTTTTTCTTTTAATTAACACCACAAGTTCCCATCTTGTTCTCATCATCCAGGGCAAAATGAGATGCATGACTTATGGGCTAAAACACTGTAGAAAATATACTAATGGAAACAAAAAGTAGTAAGCAGAAATGTTTCAAGATATTTAAAATTAATGCCATCACTCTTACAAAAATGAGAGATGGTGATTTTAGCATTGTTGGCTTAAAAGCTTCTACTGTTGGCAATTAGTAAAGTCAGTAGACTGGGCATGCATGGAACATGTGTCCCTGCTGTATTCTAGTGGCAGGGAATCGGCTACTGGAATACCAATATGTCATGCTTGTTAATAAAAAATAATGTTGACAATTGCAACAACATCTCACATTTCTTGGCTTCTGGGCTCTGGATCTAATTTTAAGTAATGGAGAAGGACTTATACTTGTTAATTAGCTGAAACGTCTCCCCATCAATCAGAATGACAGACAAGTTAACATGACAAACTTTATCAGTTACTTGTGAGCTCTAGCCTAATCTGATGAGTAATATTTATGAACAGTCACCAATTTCACTTGGTTCTAGAAGGCTATTAAGATACCATATGTAAGACATTTGGGAACAATAAAAGGCATCTTCAAGAGAAATATCTAAGAAAGTTTCCCCTAGCTTTTGCCTGAGACCATGCTAAACACTACAAATATACTCCTGGACTTCGGAGGACACAGTAGGGCTGTGCCTTTAACAACTTTACCAAGAAAACACTAGTTTCTTCTTTGTTTGACTGAGAGGAAATTAAGACACAAAAGTGCTTATGGATTTACCCATGGTGACAAAGTAGACTGATGAAACAACTATGATTTGAATCAACCTGTTTAACTTCATAGCTTAGAATTCAAAGACTTGAACATTTCCAAGTTATTTCATACAACTTATGTAGCATGTCAATGAATAAAGCATCTTCTCATTGAATGGCAGCATTTGGTCACTAGTGGAAAGAATACTGTGTCTCCTATAAGAGAGCACCTGAGGATTCCAGCCAGTTCACATTGAAACACAGAAATGAATATTCAAAGGAGATTTGAAGTTCCATCTCTTTCACTGCTTTCAAACAGGCAAGGGTTGACAACATCACCATGACACAATTTCAACAGCATCAGGAGGACAAACATAAGGATGTCAGCTGTCAATCCTGAGACACTGTCACTAAAGGAAAAACTTAACTCTGCTGATAACTGGGACCTAGGTATAGTGTTCCTATAATGAAAGAATCTTTTTTCTCTATGAAAATTAAGCCCATAGGTATAGAATATTGTAATAGACACAGTGTACCTATTCCTTATCAATTCATTTATTTGTTCATTTCTATAACCCAAGTAAATAATCTTCAGGGATATTTTCTAGTACTCTTACTTCCTTTACTCATACCTTTTACTCCTGAATATTAAAGAAGAAATCAGACCTCAACATAAAACATGAAATTCTGAAACTGCTATAAGGGAAGGTAGGAAATATGCTGCAATATAAAAGCACAGGCAAGCACTTTCCTAATTAGATTCTGATAGCTCAGAAAATAAAACCGATAACTGACAAATGTGTACTCATGCAACTAAAAATTTTCTGTCCAGTAAAGCAAATATTATATGCATAAAGAGGCAGTCTAAAAACGTTTTCCAGATATATATGTAACAGAAGATTAATGTCTAGAATATACAATGAACAAAAAACCCTCAGACATCAAGAGAACAAACAGTCAAAAATGGGCTACAGATATAAATAGATAATTTATAAGAGAAGAAATATAAATTGCTAACAAACATTGTTTTTAATGTGGGCAACACCATTAGCCATCATGGAAATAAAAGATAAAACTAATTTTATACTCCATCTCACCCCAATACAAATGACTATCATCAAGAAATCAACTGACAACTAATGTGAGTATAGACGTGGGGAAAATGGAAACTTTATTCACTGCTGGTAGAAGTTCAAATCATGTAGTAACTATGGAGATCAGTGTGAAGTTTCCTCAGAAAGCTACAACTAGAACTACTATATGTTTAAGCCTTCCTACTCCCTGGGAATTACACAAAAGACTCAATGCTACTAGAGAGTTATTTGCCTATCTGTGTTCATTTCTGCTATAGTAACAATAGTTAGGAAATAGTGCTCAATGGGATAGAATGGATGACCCACATAAAAACTCCTACAACCACCTGATTTTTAACAAAGAGGAAAAAACCACACATTGGCTAAAGGACAGCATCTTCAACAAAAGATATTATTTATTCAATAATAAACTGGATAAGAATGTGAAGAAGAATGAAATGGATCTGAATCTCTCATCCTGAACAAAACTCAACTCTGAACGGATTACACACTTCAACATAAGACCTGGTAATTGTGTGATAGATTAAAAAAATAGAGAATACATTTAAACTCATTGGCATAGAAAATAACTTTTTGAACATTGCCCAGAAAGCACAGGCATTAAGATCAACAATAGATAAATGAAATAAAATACTTCTGCACAGCATAGGACAGCACAGTTCCTGTAAAGAGGCGTCCTAAAGAATGCGATAAAGATTGACTAGCTATGCATTTGACTTAAGATTAGTATCTAGACTATACACATAATTCAAAAACTTAAAAAAACAAAACATCAAGAAAACAACCCCATTAGAAATGGGGCATGTAGTTAAATAGAGACTTCTCAAAAGATGAAATACAAATGACTGAGAAATGCTTAAGAAAATGTTGAACATCCTTAGCCATTGATAAAATGGAAATCAAATTTCCTCTGAGAGTTCACTTTACAACTGTCAGAATGGCTTTTTTTTTTTTAAATGATAGCATATATTGTTGGCATGGACATGGAGGAAGGGGAAGAATTATTCATTTCTAGTATGAGTGCAACCATTATGAGAAACAGTATGGAGGTTTCTCAAAAATCTAGATATAGATCTTCCATACGATCCAGGCATACTCCTGTTGGGCATATACCCAAAGGAATCTATAACATGTGATAAAGATACCCGCTTATTTATGCTCATCTTCTTGATGTTATATTTATAATATTTAAGAAAAAGAAACCAAATGCCCATCGAGTGATATATATATAGATATATATATGATCGATGTGATATATTTGCACAACTGAATATTATTAAACCATAAAAAACAATATTTTAAAATTCACTAGTAAATGGATGGAGCTAGAAAAAGAAGTCACTCTGAGTGAGGTAGCCCAGAACCAAAAAGACAAATGTCATTTGTGGATGTTAGCTTCGAATCTTCAGACACGTGTTTTGTTTGGATTATCTCTAGAAATCACAAAATTAGTACGGGATTGTGCATGGCAGTGGTAAAGGGGGCTTTCAAAAGTGGGGAGACAGAACACCATGGTGTAAAGAGTTAAATGGGAATAATAGAAGAGGAAGGGTTAAATTGGGTGGGAAGGCAGGGAAAAGTGAGTATAAGGAGGGAAAAATAGCATTCAAGCTTCTATTGAAAAAGTTATATGGGAATCTTATGAATATCTACAACTGTAGAACCATCCATATCCATATCTATATTCAAGGGGGGGAGAATATGTATTAAAATTGAGTTCCTTTATAATCGGGCAACAATGCAGCCACTCTTCACCACAGTGTGCTAGGGATGATTTGTCTTCCCTTGTTAGCCATGGAGGTCAAATTATAGGCTATATTGAAAATGTTATTGATTATTACCACAGACCTGACAGTAAGATCCTATTGCTGAACACACAACACACTGGCGTCCTAAAACAGTGAAATCAAATCAGTGCTTACCTGGAAGCTTCATCCATACTGGCCAGCTTTCATAGTGCTGGGCCATGCTTTGCACACCGTGGATGAAAGTAATGATCGATCTTATCCAGCCCCTAAACCCTGGGAGCTACATAATAAGAACTAGTCTGACGAGACATGCCATTGGTGCGGTAGTGGCCATGCACCATTGCAGTAACAAACAACTTTTTATTAGATTTGAGGCCCACTCCTTAAGTTGAAACCCAAACCTGGCACTATTATTTAACCAAGAACCTATGATTATATATATCATAGATCCTAGCAGAGAATCTACTATTATTATTCTGGTAACTGGACATAGTATTAAGTGGATTCCAAATAAACCATTTTTAAACACAATAGATTAATGCATTTCTCAACCCCCAACAGCAAAGTTTATGCCTATAGTGTGTATTGATTAACATGGACACCAAGAATTGGACAAAATGAGAGAAGAAGGGATTGAAGAATTCTCAGTCCTAAATGGGAACTCTATCATATACCCTCTCCTCCCAAAGATCAAGTATCTTGGCTGGAGAGAAGGTTGAATGTGTGTGAGACCTACAGCTGGTGGATGACTGGAAAGAATGTCCTGCACAAAGCAGGGCAGTTCCACATATAAACTCATAATGATTGCAACAGTCTGTGCAAGATCAAACTAGACAAAATCATCATGGAGGGGGAGATAGGCACAAAATATAACTTCTAGTTGAGGAGCTATTGGCAATTGATAACTGTTGGGAAAAGAAACAGAGAGGGAGAGCCCATTTTGTACAAGAGTGTAGTCTTTGGTAAGTTAACTACATTCATAATGGGTAAAGCCAGCCATCCATGGATGTATGAGCAACACAAATTATACTTGAGTGTGTTTTAAAAATAGAAGATATGAAGATGATGCAACGTTGCATGGCTAGGGAAGAAGTGGTAGATCTGGGAGGAGATGAGGGAGAGGGTAATTTTCTAAACACACAGTAAGAAATTCTCAAAAGCTAATAAAATATATAAAAAGAGAAACAGATATAAAAAGACAGAGAAGCAGAAAGAAAGACTGAGAGAGTCTTCATCTTGCTACCCAGTGCTGGGAAAGAGAAGACAAGCAGATTCTGGGGGTTTTCTCCCTGTTAGTTGGTCTATTGTAATTGGTCCATCCCAGGCTAGTGAGAAACTATTTCAAAATCCAAGACATGCAGCATCACAAGGACCAATACTGGATGTTGTCCTTTCCAGTTCTCACAGGCATAAACACACATGGAAGCCCCTACCCAATGTGCTCATACACAACACAAAATGAAGCTAAGTGTTTTCAAAGACAAATTACCTAGAATGACAGCAAGGGAGTCTACAGTTTGCCAGCAAAAAGAAGCATATCCTTGACTCAGAGAACCAAGGCAAAAAATAAAATAATCAAAGGAAAAAGTAGCAAAGTAAGCAGTTGTGAACAAGCTTGGGTGAAGCCAAAGAATCGACTGAAGGAGAGAAGAAAGCATATTGGTGAAACTCAGCAGTTCCTCATCCCATCCAAAGACATGACATAGGAAGGAGCACCCCCATTTCTTCATAAATCCTCTGATGGGACAGTTTTGTCTATAGACAGGGCTCCTCCTAGCAATGAGCACTTGCAACCAATGATTGCAGGTTCCATTTCAGTCCACTCAGATCAAGCTTCTTTTAGATAATTTAGGATGGGTCATCTTGTCCAATTTACTGCTGTCCCATTCAGTTAGTTTTTCAAGGAAAGTAGTATCTTCCAGCTGCCTGTGAGTGAGCTTTCACTTGGGATTAGGTATGGCAAAATTGTCCAAAGCTCTAGGAACAGGAAGCTTCAAAGCCCAGTGAACTAGGAAGTAAAGAAAAGGCTGTCTTTCTGTTTGTAGCTAAAAATCCCTATATTCACAGATATAGTAAGTTCATCACTTGCTTGAAGATCTGGGATAACAATGTAAACTCAACCAACATAAGTTGAAACACAATCTAAATACATTTTCATTCAAGGTGGATATGCCTCTCCTGGATCATATGGCTGTATGATTTCTAATCTATTTTATTTTTAATTTCTAATCTATCTTATTCATGCCATTCATTGATACAAAATCTAGAGGATTAAAAGGAAGTGAAATACGCTGTGACTATCCTCCTTCTCTCCCAAGGGACCGCCTTAGGATAGCCGCCCATTACCAGCATACTGTTTCCTGATGCCCTGAGTAGAAGTAGGCCATGTGTCTTGTTTCCACCTAGTCTAAGGAAACATATTACCAGTCACTTGGCTCACCCCAAATCCTGTTGGAAATCCCCAGGTATGCCTTTTGTAAAACTAAAAATAAAACGAGGAAACCAAGATGGTTTTATTTCATGATAAATAACAAGTAATTATTTTGCTTTGCTGTCACAGGTAATGGCAGACTCTATCTCTGACTGTACATATGGCTAAACTCCTCTCAAATCTATCTATGAATGGAGTTAATCATTTCTACTTTCTTCCAAGTATCTCCTACCAAGTGTCTCTAACATTCCGTGGTCTTACTGTGAAGTTATCAGGTTTTATCCAATAGCAACAGTCTTATCAACAGACTATAGTCTTTCCCCAGAGTGCTCTAATCCATGTTCTTTTCCTATATAGCTTCTAGTTTTTTAAATTTTAATATACATCAGTAGAGTGGTGAGAGCTCAGTGGGTATTAATCGTATTTTTATACAAAGCATATAGCCCCCCCACACACACATTTTGTAGTACTGGGGAATGAAACTAGGACTTGGTGTAAACTAGACGAGCTCTCCAACGCTGAGATATAGCCAGGTTTGGTTTATTTTATTAATTTTGAGACAATGTATCATCAAGTTTTCCAGAATGCCTTGAACTTGTGTTTCTCCTGCCTGTCTCACAAGTACCTAAGAATCACAGGCTTGAATTACCAGGCCAAGATTCTCGGTGTTTTCAAGATAATAGAATTTTGAGAATATTGGGTCAAATAATCCCAGTCCTCATCTTATTCCATCAAGCTTGGAGCAGCAGTTTGTTTCCTGTCTGGCCAATTAGAATCTTACAAACCACTTTTACCAGCTCAAGAACATGTGATTGAGGTCAGTCCCAGTAATGTGAATCTCATTAGTTTTGTTGAGAATTCATGAAGTAAACACTATACTGGAATTGATTAAAGCATGAGATAGTACACACAGAGATGCTAGAATCCATCTGCCACTCTAGAAGAATAGTCTCTGAGAAAACGGAGCCAACAGGGAAGAAAACTGCTAACCATGGGAGACTGAATCCTGCTGCCTTTGTTTCAGACTTCAGCTCCCACCATGCTTAGATTCAAACTTCCTTAGATCTTTTAAGACCCAAGCTGGTACATCCTCTTTCTTGACTTAATGTTTCGAATTATATAATTTCAGCCACCTAAGACAGTCTTTCACTTGCCACCAATTTCATTCTGTTTGAAAATCTTCCATTCTGTGCCGAGACATCACTCTATCCAGTCTTTATCAGTAATGTTCTCACTTTGTCACTTACAAGTTTGCCTGGAAACCAGGTGATAGAAATGAGAATGGCTTACACCCTAAGGGATGCAGTGTTATTTGAACTTTAGCTTCCAACAAGTACAGAGAGTTGGCTCCCAGTCAAAGCACAATGAAGATCATTTCCAATGTGAATAATAATCTCTGGGACAACTCCATTCCTCTTCACTCTGGAGACAGACAAAGAGTCTCTTCTCATTTGCCCTGATAGGTTAGCCAAAACACAACAGAAAAAAAAGACTATGTGGTTGAGACCGCTAGAGAAAATAATTCCAATCAATGAGTAGAACAATAAATTAATATTTTCTGGATCTTTGCAAATCACTTTTTGAGTGTTTATTAAGTGTTGGAGTTAAGTTTGATTATAATGTGCAAAGAATTTCCATGTGGTAAAAGTGAGTCTAGGGTAGCCAAGGAGCAAATGGAAGTCACACAGAGCTGTTCTTGGCTTTCCAATGGGTGTGGAAAGAATAGACAGGACTAAAAACACAACTGAAACTCTGGCTCAGTTCCTAAATATTAGCATAGAGGGGTGTGTGTGCAGTATAGAGGGGTGTCATCAAGTAACAAAAATTATAATAATAAATAATAAACTTGGGAAAAGAAAGGAGGATGGAAAAGAAGGTCGTTTCACTGTAGTCCTCTCCAGTGTTAAGGCTGGCTGAGGACCAATGATCCTCTATGAATGCTTCAATTTCTTGGATTTGATCCATTTATTCAGAGCAGATGTGAAACGTTTACTATGATTAGGAAATATTTTACATGTGAGAATG
This sequence comes from Ondatra zibethicus, assembly GCA_004026605.1. NCBI lineage: Eukaryota > Metazoa > Chordata > Mammalia > Rodentia > Cricetidae > Ondatra > Ondatra zibethicus. The sequence goes on from PVIU01006537.1 coordinate 82,285, forward strand.
TGGATGCTACAGTACTCAACACAGCCAAGAAGATTTAATAAATGGAGAGACTTTACATCTTTAGGGAGGAGCAACATACTTTTGAAAAGTGTTGGTTAAAATAAACACAGAAATCCCAAAGAAAGACCGAACTCTGATGATGTGCAGCCCTGATCATTTTATTACTCTGGAAAAATGTACTCAGAAAGCACAACCCACGTCATCCTTTTGTTAATGTTCTCATTCTCCCATTTAAATGACACAGAAGCTCTCCCCCCTCACTATTTCACTCTTCTGAGTCAAAAGGAGACCAACAGAATGCATGTTTGTTAGCTGTAGAAGACAGAGAGATGGCTTTAAGCCACAGAAAATTGGAAAAGTCTTTTATTTTACAAATGAAATAAAGTGCAAATTGGTTATATTGTGTTTATTATAACTAGCTAGAACATATGGCAAATTACTTCTCTCTGGTTCTCCATGATAGCCAGCTGTCTGACCCTCAACAACTATTTTTCTGATCACCATTTACTTGTGATAGAATAGCATTTATAAGAGGTTCACTACAGATATTAACTCTGTTAAATGTTAGAAAATTATCAAAACAAAGACAGAAATTCAACAAGTAATCAAGAAGACTCAAGACCATAATCAGAATAATTTTTTTCTAGTTGCATCCATTTCACTGAAAATTTTATGAAGTTATTTTTTAAACAGCTGAGTAGTACTCCAACATACAAATGTGGCATGTTTTCTTCATCCATTCTTCATTTGAGGGAGATCTAGGCTAGGCTGTTTCTAGTTTCTGGCTATTATGAATAAGGCCACAATGAACATAGTTGAGCAAGTGCCCTTGTGGTCAGATGAAGCAGAGTCAGAGAGGACAGAGGATATGAGAAGTGTGTGGCCCACCAAATCATCTAAGCAGGGCTCACATGGGCTCAAAGAGACTGAAGCACAAGCAAGAGGCCTGCCTGGGTCTACAACAGGTCTTCTGCATATATGTTACAGCTGTTAGCTTGGCATTTTGTGGAACTCCTAACAGTGGGAGCAGGTGTATCTCTGACTCTTTTGCCTGCTCTTGGGATGCTTTTCCTCCCATTGGGTTTCTTTGTCCAGCCTCCTTATGAGGGCTTTTGTCTTGTTTTATTTTATCTTATTTTGTCCTAATTGACTGTCATTTTGGAGGCCTGTTCTTTTCTGAAGAAGAAAAAGGGAGGAGTTAGTCTGGGGGAGATGAAAATTTGGGGTGTTGCTTGGGAAGAGTAGAGGGAGGGGAAAATGTGGTTCAGATGTATTATATGAGAGAAGAATCTATTTTCAATTTAAAAAATTAAAAAGAAATAAAGACAAATTGCATAAAAATTTAAAACCAGAAAAAAAATTAAAAGAAAACTAAGAGCATTTTAAGATTTAGAAGAAACACTAGGTGTGAAAACAGAGATAGTAAATCTTTTAGCTTTGCTTCAACAAATATTGCTTGCCTACTTTCTGTGTGCAGATGCTAGATGTTCTTGTTCTAAGTTAAGTTCAAAAGTAAGTAGGGGACATAATAAACTTTCCTTCTAAAAGCTTGTCTCTTTGAATGATTGATTGGCCGTGGGAGGTCCTTCTGTCTATGTGTTGCTTTTATTGGTTCATGAATAAAGAACTGCTTTGAGCCTATGGCAAGGGCAGAACAGAACTAGGCAGGAAAAGCTAGACTATATGCTTGGAGAATGAGCACAGAGTCAGAGAGAAGCCATGGAGCAGCCAGAGACAGATGCTGGGAACTTTACCTGGTAAGCCACAGCCACATGGCGATATACAGATTAATAGAAATGGGTTAAATTAATATATGAGTTAGCCAATAAGAAGTTAAAGCTAATGGGCCAAGCAGTGACTTAATTGACACAGTTTCTGTGTGATCATTTCAGGAGTCTGGGCAGCTGGGAACTAACTAGTGGCCTTTCTCCTACAAATTGGCACCAACGTGGTTGACTAAAATCCACTTAAAACCTGAGAGGGCTTAGAAAGGAATTCTAGACACAAAAATACAGAGTTTAACACAGCTTCTTGCTGTTTTCTGGTGGCATGCTGCAGCTCCTTTAAGAAAGGTTTTCCTGACACAGTTTTGAAACACAGGCTTTCTGGGCCATGCTGCCAGTGCTACCTCTGGCTCTTTCAGAAGACTGTTTGGATGGGTTTTCTAAGAAGCATGCTGTGGCTTGCTTGATGGTAACTTGGACTGGCTGTGTGCCTAGAGATGGGGCAGTGTGCATGGCTATAGGAAGAGAAGCAGTGAGCAGCTCTGCCATATTGGAATAGGCAAGATAAGCAGGAAGTAAGGTATATACCCTAGTAATGGTACAGCTTAAGTTTTTAAGAAGTGCTTAGCATTTTAAGAAGTGCTTCTAGACAGTAAAGAATTACAGATACACAATAGGACAAATTCAGACGTAAAAGACCTCTAAATGGGCCACAGTATTGAATAAATGTACATAGGCTTAGGAGAGAGAAGAAATAGAGAGTCAAAAAAATTAAAACAAAGTCTTTAAAAAGACAGAGTACAGACAGTCATAGATTAAAGGAATAAAGATAATAAAATAAATATTAAAAAGTAATAGAGTAAGAAAAGCCACGTAAAGATGGAAAATTCACAGAGAGTCTGGATTGTATATATTATTGTGCTTTCTTTGAATATTTTGACTCTGAAGGCATTAAGCACAGAGAGATATTTCACTGGATGGGTTACTAAGCTAAACCAGCATGTATATTATAAATGTATCTTGACTTCAGAATTTGGATCTAAGTATATGTTATTTTGGGAAAGAGGTTCTTCTTTTGTTTTCACAGAGGATGAGAACCTGTGGATTCTTTCGAGGTTAATATAGTTTGATGGACCAAGACCCCCTCAAAGGTTACTTTTGAACACCCCTCAAAAAATTACCTCACCCAATAAACAGCAGGAAGAAGTTTGGACAGAACTACACCCATATTCCCAAATATTGTCTATAAATATTTATTTACATTTAAAGGGGATATGCTATAGAGATGGATACTTTGCACTGGTATGGATCTTGGTTTAGTGATGCAAAATTTAGGTCAATTTTGTTATATGTATATTTCTGCTCTTGATTAAGGTATTGTGTTTATGCAGCTCATTTAAAAATGTAAAGTATAACTAAGAAATATAGGTTAATAGATAATCATATATAATAGTCAAGCTTGTGGTCTTGTTAGTTAGGTTTTCTAGATATATAGAGATATATTTCAGTTAGATAGGTATTCTTCAAGTCTTTTAGAGACCTTCAGAATATGGCATTTAAAATGTTTTAAGAACTGAGGACTTTTCATGACAGTGAGACAAATCTGCTCCTGGAAGCACCAATTACTACAAGAGGAAAATAGGCATCGAAGATATTCCTTATGGAGTTGGTTAGCCATTTGGGCAAGAAACTGCTCTTGCCCTGACTGCTTGATGAACTGGACATGCAGGACCTGCAGAGAAATGACTACTGAACTTGCCTAAAGGTGAGATGATCCTTCAGGGTTCATGCTTCATAAAAGAGTCTGCTAGACATTTTACAGGACACAGAAAAATGTGACTGACAAACTGCCAGTATAGGTGGAACTGTCTTTGAAATTTCCTGCTTCATGGAAAAGTCCGCTGGATACTATGGGCCTGTAGGCTGAAGATGGATGCCCCCCAATAGTACAGAAGAACTTTGGGTAACTGCCCAGGCAGCAAGGTGTCTCTGTCAATTCTAGAACTTTGCAAGGTACTTACAATGTACTTCCTCTTTACTTAGATAATGTTATATCCTTCTGGAGTCTTTGATGGAGCTGAAGAATCAATATAGTTTTCCTCAGTTATGATAAAAGATAAAGTAACTGTAATTCTTTCTTGGTACCTGTTTTGTTATATATAATTTTATGATGTTAAATTTAAAGCCTTCCTTTTTGTTTTAACAAAAAAGGTGAAATGGTGTGGGAGGTCCTTCTGTCTATGGGTTGCTTTTATTGATTAATGAATAAAGAACTGCCTTGATCCTACAGCAAGGGCAGAAAAGAACTAGAAAGGAAAGGCTAGGCTATATGCTGAGAGAAACAAGGGTGGAGTCAGAGAGAAGCCATGGAGCTATAGGAGACAGATGTTCTGAAACTTTGCTGGTAGGCCATGACCTCATGGTGATGCACAGATTAATAGGATTAGGTTAAATTAATATGTAAGTTTTAGCCAATAAAAAGCTAGAACTAATGGACTAAGCAGTGATTTAATTAATACAGTTTCTGTGTGATTATTTTGGGGCTTATTGGCTGTGAACTAACTAGTGTTCTCCCTCCTACAATTGGCTTATGATTAAATATGAAATTAAAATGAAGTAATGTATTCTGAGTATTATGGAAAATACTGAAGTTCCTCAGCGTATAAGAAAAAAAGAGGCAAGTACATCCTTTGGGAAGAAGTTATATCTAAACCAAGGTTTTGGGCTAAATAAATTTCATTCAAGAAAACAGAAAAGAATGAACAATGCAAAAGAATGATATCAATGCATAAAATCATGAAGGCAGCAAAAATATACAATGAGTTTAAAGACATTCACCTTGAAATCTAGTAAAACTGAAAGCAGTGGCAAAGAGTGAAAGAGGATAAGCAGGGCCTTTGGGGAGCAAATGTCCATGAAGTACCATGATTATTAGTGATGCTGAACAATGTATGGTCATTCAACATCATCTTACAAGCAGCAGAATGTATTCACAGTTATAAGCACCTGAGCAAAATGGGCATATTTGCATTTTTTTCAAGGAGGCAGTGGTAGAAATAATATTTTATTAGATAGTATTAAAATTAGAAAAGGTAACAGTAACTGGGAAATTCTTGCCTTCCTAAAGTAAGGAAAATAGAAAGCATGTGAAATTCTCTGAGGCAGAATTGATGGCCAATTATATGTGGGCTATGAGCAGAAGGAAAAGTCCTGGCTGACACCATGTGCACAAGCTTGGATCATCAGATAAATGACAGTACCATTAGTCATAGAAGGCCTAAGGGACCCAGAGGAGAAGGACACAAGTGAAAGTGATAAATAAAGTCACATTCTCTTTGAGGCATAATTACCTTTAATTACATTAACTATTTAAATTAAAGTGTTTGAATATATGGTTTAAAATATGGGTATCTAAGCTTGTGGGAAATAGAATATAAAAATGAAACTAAAGTCAACCCTGAAGGAACAGGTAGAAGAAATTGTAATGATTAGAAAAAAGAAATGCCCACAGAGGTATCATTAGTGATTTTAATCTATTGGTGGTATTATAGAGCTTCTCAAAGGAAACAGACAAAATTGCATGTTAATGGAAGTGGTTTACAATGTCCAGGCAGCATTTTGGCCCTGGAAAAAAACTGCTATCTAAATTCTGTCTCTGAATACACATAATATTTCCTACCTCAGAAGATTTTCCTGAAGTGTTTGTTTAAAATAATCATAATGATTTTTTAAAGAAGAAAAGACATTAACATTTTAAGTGTTGATCTATAAAATTAGCCTTAAAAGTAGAACTACATGCTGGGTGTGATGGTGTACAGTTTTTTTAATTTTTCAAATTTTTGTGTTCAATTATAATATAATTACATTGTTTCTCCCTTCCCTTATGTCATTCCTTTCTCTCTTTCAAATTTACACACTTGTGAGTGTATATATCATATATATATGAGATAATAATAAATAATCAGTCTTGAAAGCATACATACAAACAACATTATTCGTATATGATACTAGATAACTAATTGGTGTGCTTTCCCTGGAAAAGACAATTTCTCTCACTCTCAAGACAAAGACTACTTCTCTCACTCGAAATTCCCTAGTTGCTAATATTTCTTTGTGTATGGTTGAGACCTTTTGTGCTGTCCCCTGTCTACATTAGCTTATCTATTGCTCTTGTGCTTTCTCCTGTCTGCATCAGCCTATCTATTGCTCTTGTACTTTTTCATCTCATGCTTAGGCAGCTGTGGTGGTGAAATGGTTGTGTATGCAGCTTCTGTTACTACTGGAGAAAACAATCTCTCCACAAGCTCCCTGATCCTCTGGCTCTTGTAATCTTCCTGCCCGTTCATTCACTGTGTTCCCTAAGCCTTAGATATGGGAGTGTTTTAAGATGTTTCCACTAGGACTGAGTTCTACAACTTGGCATTTTTTATTGGTTATGGCTTTTTGTATAGTCTTTACCTGTTGCTAAGAAAAGATTTCTTGACAAGGGGTAAAGATTATACATACCAGTGGGCAAATGCTTAGATTGCTGTTAAGGATTATGCTGTTTTAGAAAGTGGTGTTGTAGGTTCTCCACCAAGATCCATGACTTCACTAGTTCAGAGTAGTAGGCTAAGCTTCCAATGCCAGGCATGGTTTTGCTCTTATTGATCAGGTTTTATTCTCAATGAGAGAGCTGTTGATTGCTGCCATGGCATAAGTGCCACTAGTGCATCCTTAGAGTTATTGTGCCATTCTGATTAATGTTGTAGTTCATGGGTATTATAGTTGGATAGGACACTTGGTTGTCTCCCTCCTTTGGAAGCTTGCGTGGTGCCTTCTGGTGCCATAGAAGCTGGCCCTCAGGGAAGAGGAATTCACCCCCATTCCAGTTCACAGGGCTCTGGACACTGTGTCTGAGTGCAAGGAGTCTTCAACAATAAGGACTTACTTTCCACTTCTCAGAGGAAACCAAAGGCAATAGTAATGGTCTATAGATTTGAGAAGTCTATTGGGCAACCATGACCAAAATCTCAATAGAGCTTCTCAAGCCTTATATTGGGGGTTTTTTATTAGGTGGAAGATATTTTTTCAACTATATTTATATATTTAGGCACAAAATTACATGTATCTATATAGAATTGAGTGTTTTATAAATTTTGGGATAAGTATTTAATATAGTGATTCCATGAGACTTTTAGCATTCTTACTGTTATATTACCTTCCTCCAACAATGCCTTATTATAGGATTATTTTGTTTCTAATTCTTGATTGCAATGGAAGATATGGACACCACACTTTTATACTTATGATATGTATACATAGTCTATTTATTCCTTTATGGACCAAGGAGGTAAATATATAGACCACTGTCAAACTCTCATAGCCCATTCTGCAGAGACAAATTGACACATGCCTCTTTTCCGTGGACACTAATCCTTCTCTGCCATAACCTGGCCTCCTCACCTCTTAGTTCTATGAGAAACCTGGAAACTAACTGAAAAACTAAATAGCTTAGTAAAAGAATGACAGTTAATTGAAATAACAAACCAGTGCATCCAGCAAACAAATAACGCACATCAGAAAACTGAAAAGGCTTTTTCCCATGGAACTCAGCACATTTAGTTTTAAAAGAGCTACAGCAGTGGAGTCCTGACTTTGGAACCATTGGTGCCCTTAGTCTGTCTGAGTTTCTGACTGAGCTACAGTCTTCTGGAGTTGATTTCATCCGTGGCTGCTGAAGCAGGACTCTGTTTTTATTATGCGCTTTTCTTCTTAAAACAACATTTTGATGAGCTAAGCATAAATTAATCAGAAACATATGAGTTAAATTGACTTCAAAATACATATGGGTTTAAAAAACAAGAGAAGTTCTTGGGGGGAAAAGCACACTTAGGGTTTTATAAGCCCAATATGTTTAAAAGAAAGAAAAAAACTGTAGCAAGCAAATTCTAAAATGTGACCTCTCTTTATCTCTCCTCTGGTCAGCAAAACTTGTGTTATCTTCTCACAGAAAAAGGAAGTCAAGAAACAGACGAGCACAGCGAGCCTGCTGGCCCTCGTGTATACATTCTAAGGCCAGACATTGTGGTTTCCGTCTGTCTCCATACTGACTTGGGAGGGAGCGAAGCTCTGCAAAGACATCTCTTGACTTCTGGGAGAGTAGTGCCACTCACCACATTGCAGCCTCATCTTCTTTCAAGGCAAAACTGCCCCATTTTCCACTTCCTCCAGCACAATTCTATTCTGATGCAAGTTGCCTCGCCTCAGATATCAACAGGTAAGTGTGGCAAGGGCATGGCCTTTCTTCCTTCCCCACCTAGCAGCCTTCCAGACACACAAAACCTTGGGGGCATCGTTGACTCATTTGTCATCTTAATCCTTTCTCTCTTGTCCATCACCAATTCTTGACAAGCTGCCTTTGAAATCCATACCCCTTCCATCCTAGCTGTCATCAGCCTTGCCTAGCTCAGGTCACCTCATACCTGGATCACAGAGCAGGCTCCATGATGGCCTCACTAAGCCAAGCATGCTAACCTTGATGCCAGTCCCCAGTACTATCAGCTTAATCTACCTTAACCGGTGCTTTCATCACATTGCTCTTCCTTCCCCATCTGTAGGTCAAATACAAACACTTGCCTCCTGTCCATCTTCTTAACAATGCAGCTATACCATCCCTCTCCCCAGATGATTTGCCTTGCTGGTGAGTCTTCGCATCTCCTGCAACTAGAATTAGCACTGAACTCAAGGACTGCTCCTACTCTAGGTCACACCCTCCCAAAGCATTACCTGACTATTGACTTGCTCAGCTTCCTTTGGTTTTGTTATATTTATATTTATAGAATACAATGTAGGAAACTCACATAATGTCTTATTTCGGCGACTACCTGGAGGATGGAAATGACTCAGCTCAGGAAAAAAAGAGCAGAAAACCAGAATGACTCCTAGAGAAATAATCTGATGCATGATATATGAGAAGGATCCACTTAAAATAACAAAAACAAAAACATGGGAAAGCAATAACTCTTCTTTAAAAAAAAAAAAGGAAATGATGTGGGACGGAGCTAGCTCTCTCACTGGTGACCCTGGGCCAGCTCTCTAGTCTGCCACAAGTAGCAAGGTGCAGGTGTTGGGGGGTGTCTTTCCCTTGCCCATGCCACTGCATGGCAGATGCAGGGGACCAAGATCAGCTAGGCTGCTCTCAAGCCCTCAGGGCTGACTCACCTGTGTACCCAATAACCAGGTCATCTCTATTGTGCTGCCCAGATCGGAAGCAGAGGCTGCTTTCTCGTGCGCTGCTGCCAGTGATGGTCAGGGCTAGCTCTCTCACTCCTGCGACCCCAGGGCCAGCTCTCTTGCCTGTTGCTGGCAGTAATGGGTGAGTGGAGGGAGAGCATCGTTCCCTTGGCCATGCCACAACATGACAGAAGAGGGGAGCTGGGTCAGTTCTCCTACTCTCGTGCCCTCAGGGTCAGCTCACCTGTGTCCCCAACCCCAGGGTCGTCAGCTCTAGTGTGCTTCCCAGGTGAGATGCATACCCATGGTGAGGAGTGGGACCATATTTCTCAAGTGTGAGGGAGGGGATAAGCTCCTCCCTGAGGGGTAGGGCCAGTTTGCCTGATGTAGTATCCAGAGAAGGGCAGGGCCAGTCAGCCATCTGAGGGCCAGTGAAGGGCAGGGCTGGCTCAGCACAGCAATGACCACAGTGCTAACATGAGCCAAAAGGAGAACAGACCCTGTACCCTGCCTTGGCAGCATACCAGACTGACCCTGTTGTCAGGGACACAGGCGAGCCACCCCTGAGGCTATGAGAGTCAGAGAACTGACCCCTCCTCCCTGATATGTCCCCTACAGCAATCTAGCCCTGCACCTTGCCTGGGCAAAACAATAGAACTGGCTCTGGCCATAAGAGTGAGGGGGACCCAGATCTGAGGGTTCCAGAGCAGGAGACCTGGCCCTGCTCCTTGCTGTAGGCTGCATTGGGTGAGCTTGCTGAGGCAGTGCTGGAGCATTTGCCAGTTTACTGAAGTTGAGGGACAGCTAGTGAGCCAACTAATGCAGCTACTACTCAGGCCCAGAACTGAATCTATGAACAGTTGGAGCACATGAAAGGGATGAATTTATAGATCCCAAAACCTCAGGACCTCTATGACACAGGACAACAGGATGTCAAAGAGAAGCTCCAGTAAGAGTCATTATCTATGGTGTAGCAGAAACCAGAAGCCTGAAGCCAGAGCAAAGACTTGCGGCAATGAGCAGTCATAGGTAAAGAATAATGGACTACAGGGTAGACTGTGTGTCTCAATGGGCTACACTACACCTTCCAGAAAACGATTTTTCTTCTTTTTTGTTTTGTTTTGTTTCTTTGGTTCATTTGGTTTTTGGTTTTTATTTTAAGTTTGGTTTTGATTTGAGGGGGAGGTTGCAAGGGCCGAGGGCAGACACAAGGTAATGGAGAGATAAGTGGGATTGGAATGCATGTTGAAAAATCCATGAAGAATCAATAAAAATAGAAAAAAATAAAAAGAAGGAAGGAAGGAAAGAAAGAAAAAAAGGAAGGAAGGGAGGAAGAAAGGAAGGAAGGAAGGAAGAAAAGAAGGAAGGAAATGTAAACAACCATGCAGCTGACACTGGAGCAAGCAAACAAGACCACATGATTTATTGTGTACCTGCAACCTCAGTGACAGAGATAGCACCACTAGAGCATGGAAAATTCAAACCTAGGCTTAGCTAGAGAGGGAGAACCTGTCTCAAAAAACAACAAACCAACAAACAAAAAAGCAAACCAAGAAAGAAACAGTAACAAAAGGTCAGGTGCGTTGCTACAATTCTAGAACTTCATCTACTCTAGACTTTCAGGGGATATGATAACAGGTGTGAAAACTACTTGGGAAAATTAGGGAGATCCTACCCCCAAATACAAGTATAATGCTAGGGTTTAGCCAAGTGGCAGAGTTCCTGCTTGGCACAAGGTCTAATTTCTAGCACTGAAATAAATAAATAAAGCAAAACAAAGGAGCAAAAAGAAGAAAACATAAAAAGAAACAAATGATCTAGGTGTGAGATAACGTTGAACAGTAGGGAGAGCCTGGATCAAGGGAGTTCTTGGAAGCCAGCATGAGTACATTTCATTGTGAATGCAAATTGCAACTATTTCCTGGAAATTCATAGATGACAAATAACATCATATCACCATATCTGCTAGATGTTCAGTCAACTTTAAGCTAAATTTATACTGCCAAGACCTGGTAAAGCACCCAAAACATAGTAAGTCTTGTTTCTTCCTGGGTAAACCTACATATCAGGGAGCAGAATGTGTAAGTTGAGGAGCCTTGAAGACAGCCAATAGGAACTCAGAACAATAAATCTAAAATCAAATTATGTTTCAATATGTAATGTCATTACAGAGTTTACTAAGTCTTGCACAAAATAAAACTAATCACATTTTCACTGCCAGGAGTAATAAGTATATTGTAACACAATGCACTAACTTGTCTTGAAGTTCGTGGTCTGTCAATCTATGAGATAGGTCACTATAGTTTTGCTTAAACTGTTGAATATATTCCAATGAGCCAAGACTTCTTTCAAATCCCAATTTTTTCCCGAGCCAGCGTGCATTTTAAGCTCAGGATTGACTGCCATCATTTCTTTCTCCACCCAGACTAGTGAGCCAAGTCTTTCTGTAGTAACCAAAAAGAAATGGAAAGATGTGAAATAGCCCATAAAAGTTAACACAATTAGATACACGGACCTGAATAAAATTGGCAATAGAAGAATTAGCATAAAGTTCAATTCCATGTCTCTTGGATGGCTTGCACTACCTACCATAGCCTTGCCACTTGTGAATGATGTACTCAGTGCTGGTCTGTGGCTTTGCATAAGCTTCACAGCAACGAGCACCATCAGAGGGTTCTATATTTACCTTACATTTGCCAACTACCCATGTTCTCGCATTTTCTGGGCAAAAGAGCTCCATGTGAGCCAGATTTAATTTAATGCAGACATACTACATGTCACTTCCAATAAAAGGAAAATAGAAATAGAGATTCACACACTAGCCTATCAAGTATGGCAGCACATTCTGTCACTTGGAATAGTTTGGAGGCATTGTTTTGTTTGCAGGGCTGTCAAGTTCAAAGCCAGGTGAAGCCGCCTGATTTAAATGGTGGCCGTATAGAGCTGCTTTTCAAACAGAACACATCTGCCTCTGCAGTGCAGGCTCTTCACTTATAACTGCAAGCGAATCTGAAAACAGCTTGATTTGGGGAAGAAATAGCATTATGCAGGCTTTTCTTACACATTGCTGTTTTGAAGCAGATCCCATCGAAACTTCTGATAGCCAGTGTAAAACGCATGCCAACGGGAACTAAGGGCTTTTGCCTAATATTCATGCCAATGCGAGTCTTAGACATCCCTGTATTCAATCCCCTGTAGATTCCTTTAGGTGCTGATCTCGATGCCTATGAAGATTATGTGATTAGAATGAAAACCACATAGCAAATCCATGGCCAAACTAAAGCACGAATGCTGGCTTCTTGATTTATGCCTCAGCCTTCCATATTATGTCATACCAGACATCAGAACACATTTTAAAACTTCATTTGGAGAAGACAAGAAGGAAAAATAAACTATCAGACTCAAGGGTAACAAGACTGAGACAGTATATAGAGAAGTAATTTTCCACTCAATGCAGAGTAAATCCTTTCAAATGAGTCAAATTAATATTTTTCTATGATTCACACAAGACTCCAGGTGCAAAGAACGTCTTTCCTTTTGTATCCCATTAGAATACTTTTATTCTTGCCCATGTAAACATGGGGGAAGAAATTTGAAATTAACTAAATTGTTTTGTTTTAGCTAATTGTAGAACTATCATCTTATATAAGCATGTACTACAAATACAAAAAGAAGGAGATAAAACAGCTTGTCCTTGGCTGTGTTTTGTATGCAATGAACTCACACAAAAATGATAGTGTTTTGTTTGTAACATGTGACTTATTAATAACAAACAACAATTTAAAGGAGTTTAAATGCTTTAATTCTGAAAGGAGAGATTTAAATCTAGGCATCAGAGAGTTAGGCAGCTGTTTGCTACCTTTGCTTCTGTGAGACTCCTTCTAGCCCATGTCCTTCTTATAGGAATAGAAGAACCCCAAATCTTTCTCTCTGGATCTGGAAAGCATTTGTAGTATGTCTATGGACATCCTAAGATTTTTTTCTATCTTTATTTAAGAAATGGAAGCAAAGCAGACAATTGAAATAAAGCTTTGTTGCTAGAAGACAGTTTCCTGCCTCATTCTGAGTAATGTCTGTCTCTCTTTAGCTCAACAACCCACAGATCAGTAGACAAAGACATACCAGATAAAAATCATCACACTCTGAAGCTATACCTGATGAAGACTCAGAAATAGCTTCAGCCAAACTTTTGGGATATTTTATTTTACTCCTTTTTCTTCTCACTTTAAAATTTGTATAAAAACCCCTTTATTCAATAAAGATTTTAAACTACTCAATATTTGACTTGCTTAGCATTGGCCTTAGAGACATGCTGGGTTTTCCCCAGTTCAGATTCTGTAGAGATTAGAGTTGACTCAAATGCCAACTTTCCTTGCCACTTCCCTGACAGGCCTCAGCCTTTGTCTTTGCCAGTACCCCCTGGCCCACACTGATGATCGCACTGTGAGTCATGCCTAGGCTGTACCTACATGGCTCAGACACAATAATGATGCAGCTGATGACAGCAACTTGTTAATAATAGGAAGCATTACCTGCCTCTGCACTTTAATCATAAAAGGTACTTGGTTCTTTCTTGGAACAAACCATCTAGAAACAGATTGCAGGGACTTTTGCTTCCTTTGTTCTGTCTCTGTACATTTCTTTCCCGTGTAGGATGAGAAGCCCTGTGAGCATCTTAAAATCTTTGACTGCCTTCTTTGGTCTAGGGCACACATAGCTTCTGTTTGCTTCACACTGTTTCCCTTCTGGGTAGCAAGGATGGCAAGAGATAAACAAATTCTATTTTGAACAAGTCTTCTGTTAAAGAGGTAGTAAATTCTTGGTTAGTTTTTCCTGATAATTAAAAGGCTACAGGACTTTGCTGAGAAACTTTAAATGTTCATGTCTATATTTTATGAATGTCCGTCTATCTCCAAATAGGAGATGACAGTGATATTTCTAAAACTCTGCTGCTGAATGAATGGAAGCAAAAGTAGGGTTATACGTTTTGCCAAAGTCTCCTGGAACTTTATTGTATTAAGTAAATGCAAGAACAAGAAATTAATCTTAGGTCATGGTTTAAAAGAGGCACTGACTGAAAGCTTTGGAGGAAAGCAGAGCATTCAAGTATATTCCATCAACTACAAGATTCAGTACCACATCTGTGCCTGCTAAGTAGTCAGGTATCTCAGACGGACAAGGCCAGTGGCTAGCATAAAGCAAGTCACCAGAAGTGCCCTGAGAGTCAGCTGATGTCAACAGACAGAGATCTGTGCTTTAACCTCAGTTCACAGTCCTCACTATTCAAAGGAACTAAATACTAGTACAATAAAAATAATTGCAATTCAACAGTAATGTATAAAGTGGATAAAGTCATTCATTTTCACATGTACAATAATTATTACATTTATGTGTAATTTAGAAATACAGGACTTGAAAAGTATAATCAGTTTAAAGACTTGAAAATGACAATTTCACTAAGGAGACTGAAAATAAACACTGACCTCTATTAATCTTTTTTTAAAAAATGTGTTCACATGTATATACACATCATTCTAATAAACATATTCAATACAATAAATCACACAGCTATTTTTGCCACTATGGGCTGAAGTAAGAAATGTGATAATATAAATTCTTTATTATATTAATTCCTGAGCACAATTATGTAAGAGAAACCTTTTGTTTTCTGATACTTAGAAGAAGCCATTACTATGTGGGAATATGTGAGTGACGTGTAGGGCAAGTATGAGCTTCAAGTAAAATATACAAATAAGTTGAAAAGAAAGATAAGGAAACAGCTAACTGTAATATAAAACAGTAAGTTTTTAATGGAGATTTGTTAGCAGAATTAAAGATGAGGAATTATTTATTACTACCCATTGGGAGATCAAGGCAAAGTTACAGAGAAACTGAGTATTTGATCTTTATCAGCGATAATGATGACAATAGAGGGTACACTGTCATGTGTTTACCTGATTCATAAACTTTAGTAAAGAGACATAAAGAAAGAATCGTAAACTAGGCCAAACATGAAATAGAAGAAAAATACTTGCAAGTTCTTAACTATGTTTTTGGGAAAAGCAAAGGGATTTAATAACCATAACATGACATTCTCGTTGTCAGTGTTTGTTTGTTTGTTTGTTTGTTCGTTTTTTAAAGAAAGAACATAAAGAAATAACACTCACCAAGGTCATTTCTTCAGTTGGTTTGGAGCACAGAAAACTTTATGAGTGAGAAGGAAGAGATCCCAGGAGGAAAGCACAAGCACAAGGATAAGAAGAAAAACCTCTGCAGTTGGAAAGGATGGAAAAGATCCAGAAATTGTCCATGAGTGGCCATGGAAACATCAATTAAACTTCAAGTGGCCAATTAAATGTAGGAGGTAAAAATAATAATGATTTAAATTCAGGAGGTTTTCGATTTAGACATGAATTAATATTTTTTGTCAGTAACTAGGACAGAAAATATAGAATGGAATCATGGAGAGATATAATTAATTCCATTCAGAACATCTGGCCTTCAGATGCTATCAAGACGAGTAACATGAAGGCTGACACTGACATGTAGTAAATATTCCTATTTACACAGAACAAAAGTTTGAAACATAGACTAACATTTGAAAAACTCCTGCTATGTGCAAAGTATTAGAAAAGGTCTTTTGGGGGTGAACAAGGGAGGTTAGAGTCTCCTGACATAGCATTTGATAATCTAAATAAAATTGCAACAAAACAAAACATGGTAATATAACTTTAGTTGTTTAGTGTTGTAGGAGGAAAAAAATGAAACTAAATGTTCACAGATAAGCAGGACCAAGGAAGAGACAGAGAAGGACTTCTCATGAAAGACATGAACGGGTCACTGAAAAAGATTTTCATGAGACCAGGACTGGCTGGACTGACTAAAACCCTAAAATTGAGTGGGGATCCACAAGGGCTACTGAGGTAATATCTGAGATTCAACTGTGTTGAACAAAATTGTTGGAATTTGAATGCGTAACAGAAAGGACCCTTTCAAGATGTCCTAACCATAAGTAAAAAAGTGAGCTCAGCCTGCTGAAATACGCCGTATCTGTGCTGCCTCTCTGTTCTTCAAATAGGCATGTTTCATGGGCAACTATAAAATATAAGGTGATAGGAACAAATCCAAAATATGATGGGAATTCAAAATAATCATTCAAGACGGCATGGGGTTAAGTAATCATGTAACATCAGGCAGATACAGATGGGGGTGAAAGAAACTGTCTTTGAACTCCAGCTCTGTCATTTTATAGCAACACAGCCTTGTCTATTCATCCTTTAGTCCCGTGTGTTTATCTTGTTATTTTATTGCTTTATTTTACTTTTGCTTTCTATGTTAGCTTCTCTTCTAAAGTGGGTACTCAGTCTTCTATATTTGTATGCTCCCTCTTTCTCCTCTTCCTCTTCAAGCACACAAAATCCACACC
Organism: Ondatra zibethicus; assembly: GCA_004026605.1. Taxonomy (NCBI): domain Eukaryota; kingdom Metazoa; phylum Chordata; class Mammalia; order Rodentia; family Cricetidae; genus Ondatra; species Ondatra zibethicus. The sequence continues at coordinate 98,650 of PVIU01006537.1, forward strand.
TATCATTAATACTTTATGGAAATGGGGTCATATTGACAGATTTCTGTGTATCTTGGTTGTTCTTATTTTTTCCAGAGAAAATAATTATTGAACTTTCCCTTATGGTAAAATCAAGTGACATTTTAAATCTTCTTCCCTAATATTAAAAACTTTCTTTCAACAATTTTGTTATACTTCTATTCGTTTGGGGTTTTTGTATGTATGTCAAAGTTGCAATAAAGATCCTTGTCCTCTTGCCTTTATTTTGAAATTTTCCTTGCTATGTATGAGTTTTATAGAGCCAGAAATCTTAGATATTCTGATGCTATTTTAAATTAAATTGTTCTCAATTTCCAAAACCCTGAAGTAACTCCCAGTGCTCTGTGAGTGCAGATGTCTCATTTTGAAGGTGTCAGAATCACCTGGAGAGATTGTTAAACCACACCATTCTAAATCTCATCTCCAGACAACTCTAATGTACTTACTCACCTCCATTCAGGGATAGTGCAATTGTCATTATAGGAAATGGAGAAAGTGAATAGAATCTTGTTGTTTTCATTTGAATGGTGTTAACTGCTTGTTAACTACAGCATTTCAAGCATTTGTGTGACTCTTCATGCTGTTTCACACATTCTTTCTCTACTTTATTTTACTACAAAGTTCTTATTTTCCTCTGGACTTATCCCACAAAGTATCAATAGCTTCTCTGGACTACTCTTATGTGCAAACAGGAGATGGTTAGTCAACCTTCCTATCCAAATGATTTGCCGCAAATCATCACTTCCGACTATGAGTAGTTAGAGAAAAGCCAAACAAAAAAAGTCTAGAAATGAGTTTCAAACCTTGAAAATGATTCCGGTTTTATTTTGTCTTGGGGGACATACAACAGAGTGGTAGGCTTATATCGTCTGGGTCAACATCCTCTGTCCTCATGCTGACCACCATTGCATAGAAGGGCCATTATATAACAAGAGCATAACTCAAATTCAGAAGCTGCCAGCACTTTATTGCACAATGATCTAGTCACTCGGGACAGAAGTGTCCAAATATCCGGTGAATTGTGGTCAGTGTGATATTAACTTGCCAATAGTTCTTTAAAATGATTATATTTTGAGACAAATTGTTGAGTGCCACAGTCATGCCTCTAGAATAGAAGTGTCCATTTGTTTATTCTCTGTAGGCTTGTCTTCCCTTTCAAAAACCCTGACATGAATTTAATGCCGCATAGGACAAGGCTTCAAAAATAAGTGCTTATAGACAGAATGTAGTAAATTAGAAAAGAAAAATAACAATACTATTTAATTGTCCCTTCCAGAGCTGGAGTCTGTTTCCACACTTTGACTCTCCATCCATCCTTGTCACTTGCCTTGGGTGACAGAATATAAGAGAAGTAATGCTGTTCAATTATCACATCAATAGCACAAAGACCCAGGGGCTGTCATAAAATGATCAAGCTAATTTTCTAAAGAATGAGTTTGCTTAGAAATGTCTATTGCCCTAGGTGACAGATGTTCAAGCCTAGAAACACAGTTGCCTTACTAAACGACAGTTGGCCACAAATAAACGAGCATAGGCAAGATCAACAGGTTTGTCTAAATATGTTCATTAAATTACTGACCCTACCATGCTAAACTAAGCTAATAGTCATTAAACCAATATTTACAACAGTTAAGCAGAAATTTTAGGCTTGTTTCTCATGTGACAAGAGCTGACTGATTTGCATATGTATACACACACACACACAATCAGAGAAAATTGGAATGCCAAGGACTGTAGAAAACTGAGAAAAGTAAGCCAAATACAAGTTTTTAAGAAATTCCACGTGCCATCTGAAATATCTTAGCACACTGCCCGCCAGGTGACTGTTTGCCTTCTGAACTACCCAACCCTCTTATGCCTACAATGAGAAGATTGGTTCAGAATGTGATTGCACATCACTTTGCTATGGCTAGTCCATGTCAGAAGAAAAATAGAGCTGGGTCTTCTGATAGCGTCTATGAGACTTTTTCTTCAGCAGGAGGCTGCCATTTTCTACCTGAGACAGGCAGAGCCAGGAGACCAGGAAAGAATAACAGA